>APFE031137040.1:57342-76603 GCA_000404065.3 Pinus taeda | reverse complement strand
CGCATTGGAGAAGTGGCCTACAAGTTGACCTTGCCACCTACTGCAAAAATCCATCCATTTTTTCATGTCTCATGCCTCAAGAAAGTGATTGGGAACAATTGCAGAATTCAGACCAGTCTACCGGAATTGGACGAAGAAGGGTCCATCTTGCTTCAACCAGAACAGGTCCTAGACACATGAGTCAAGCAACTGCGCAGCCACATGATTAAGGAAGTCCTCGTCAAATGGAAAGACACCTCTCCGAAAGATGCAACTTGGGAGCCAGCCACTATTCTTCAGCAGTTTCCGTAGCTTCAGCCTTGAGGATAAGGCTAGTCTTAAGGGGGAGGGCATGTTAAGGTCCCACCCTAACCCCCTTATTTATGTAATGGGACCACGTCATAGTCAAGAGTCAATAAAGCCCATATTAATAATTGTAAGTGGTTAATCCATAATTAATAACGGAACCACAGTTAGTTGCAAATGGGCCCTAGTATTAGATAGATGGTATTAGTAATACCATGGTATTGGCCCGTGGTATTGCATGTATGAGTCAGGTATAAAGGATAGAGACTCCCTACGAGGAGCATTGTGTCTTATTTTGTAATCGAGCTCTGCTCTATTGGAGGTTGCCCCCTTGAAGAGGCAAGTGAACATTACTCTCTGAATAATAAAATTATTGCTATTCTGTGTTCTGGGTATCTTTTCTTCGCATATTCTATGTTTTGGGTATCTTTTCTTCGCATATTCTGTATCTGGGTATCATTTGCAGGTTAAGAGCATAAAATCTTCCTTCCTCCCTTAACAACTTCTTCAAAAACATTTTTCACTGAGAGTCCACTTATGGTTTGTTGAAGGTCACTGTGAGCATTTTTCCTTGTGAAAGATAGGATCCTTAGGGGTGCTAAGATTGGAAAGGACCTCATATAACCTTATCCTACCTTCCACTACCTTTCCTCACCTTCAGCTCAACTTTAATCCCTTAGAATTCTCACATATTCAATCATGTATTGAAACAAGGAAATCTTGTAACATCCTATAACATCCTATAGCACCATGTAAAAGCGCTCCAAACTTGACCAAAATTGTCCTAAAAGAATTATTTTTGTCTCATAATCCTTCATAATTTCCCTTAGGCTTTGAAACCATTATTGAGGAATATAAGATACCACTTAGTACTTGTCTCTTCACCACTGCAATTCATCTCTACAATTAGGGTTAGTAAACAAGTTCATGAATTGAGTAGTACAATGATGATTTACATGATTACTTTCTAAAGCACTTAATGAACTTTGTTACTAGAATATAATATCTTTTGAATGTAGTGTTTTAAGGTTGATTTCATGCTCTTTACTTTATACAAGTTATACTAGGTTTTCCATCTATGTTCAATGCTTTCTTAGGGTTTCCATTTCAAGCATTGTTATTTCTTATGCATGGACTAGGTTTCCCTTTGATGCAACATTTACATTCTACAAGTAGATTAATGTTTACATTATACAAATAGAATAACGTTTAGATTTTTTTTAGATTAGCATTTAAATTTATGCAAGTAGAGTAGCATTTACATTTATGCAATTATATTAACCTTTCCATTCTTGTAAGTATATTAGGACTTCTTTTTATGCAATTTTTTCATTCTTGCAAATATAGATTCGATTGATAGAATGGTCTCTTTATACCTTGGTTTGTTCCATTGCCTCATAGAAACTTGAGTAGATCTTACCTTACTATGCATACAACACTGCCACTCTTAAGTTTGTATGAACCCTAGATTGATAATTAAATTTTGCAGCCTTGGGAGTTGCAACATTCTTGTTGCAATACTAGGTCTAAACACTTTTTGGCACTAGTCCCAGTGAGATGTACAAGTATGTGTTGTTTCTACTTAGAGTTGATTTCTTTTCCATTTTAATTTCTCTTTGCATTAGTTTTTCTTGTCTTGAAAATTTCAAAAAATAAAATAAAACACAAAAAAAACGCACATAATTATTTCATTCTTCGTAGGGTTAGGGATAATCTAGCAAAATTTCGACCAAAAACCCCCACCCCTTTAAGAATTCAACCATCACTCTTCTTTGGTGGTTGTGAACCTCCTACTCTAACCATTGAGGAGTTGGAAAATCCCTTAGGTGAACATCTAAATATATTTGAAGAACCCATAGGGGGGAATAACCTACATCACCTACCCAAATCATGTTTGAAAATGGGCAAGCTGAGATTTTTCCTATCAGAGAAACCAATGGGCAAGCTGGAATGAAGAATATAAGCCCCACTTCTCTCCCACACTTCCATGGCCTAGCTCTAATGACCCTGATACATTCATGTTCAAGTTTGATGTGGTTTATAGAACCTATGATTACACTTCTTATGAGAATAAGTTAAAGTTTTTCCCTTGTACCCTCAAGGATGCACCCTTGCACTAGTTCATGAGCTTAAAAGTAGGTAGCATCACCACTTGGGATCAAATTCAGTAAGTTTTTAATCATAATATAGGGACTACTTTATATTAAGGGAAACAAAAGAGGAGATCTTCATAATGAACCTAGGGCTAGATGAATCCTTAGAGGATTATGAAGAAATATTCCAACTCAGCTATAGAAGAGCTAATTGTACCCTTGACCAAGAACCCTTGAAGCTTGTACTTCTCTGAGGGATTATGGAGGATTTAATGGAGACCCTTAATATAATATATTATGGATACATTTAGTAGCTAACTTATGAAGACATCAATACATTACTCAAGAACCATTCTAGGGCTACAAGGAAGAGAGGTAGTTCTAGTCAATGCTTGGTCAACCCTTATCCCTCTACCTCAACCATCAAACATGAAATATGGAATATTCTAGAAGACTTTAAGAGTGAGATGTTGTGTACATTTTCCTTAAAAATCGATACCATGCAGATTAAAAAGAAGAAAGAGGAGGCAGAAATGGAACTAGCTATATTTTTCCCTAGATGCACCAAGAGGCACCCCATAAATGAGTGCCAACTTAATGTCATAGAAGTTTTCTCTGTTTGTGAGGCGAACCATGCAAATGAAAAATTTCCCTCTCTTCCAAGCCTGAAGGTTGTATATCAAGGGGCAGAGAGTGGCTTAGAGTAGCTTTGTTTCATCAACCAAAAGAGGTTGCAAATCCCTCGACCATATCAACAAGGCATGCAAGGTGCACATTATCTTTCTTTTAATCAAAACCAGAGTGCATCCTTTCAGCCTTGGCATCCTCTAGCTCACTCACCTTAGTCCTATTCTCCTTATTACCTTCCTTAGGATATTAATCTAACCTTCTAAGCATATCAACCTCAGCCTCCTCAATTAGGCAACCCTTCATAAGTATGGAGGCCTCAAGAAGCCCAAATCCCTGCCTTACTACCTCATCCTCCACCTCAACCAGATCTACCCCACAATAATCCACCCAAGAAACCTCATATGCCTACCCAACCTAATCTGAACCTGAAAAACAGGCAGGCCCAGTAGTTCTATAATAGGGAAACATCCTATCCTACTTGTGTTGTGGAGATCTATGAGATCAAGCTTAGATATGGGAAGGTACTTCCACATGCTCACCCACCTTATCCACGTAAATACCTTGAAGAAGAGAGGGAAGATAATGCCCTTGAAGCCAATATACCTCCTTATCCTAAAAGGTTGGTCCAACCTAAACAACACACCCAAAAAGAGGCTAAACTTCTAGGAGAATTGAAAATCATGTGTGTTAAAATACCCCTTCTCCAGGCCATCAAAGATGTTCCCATATGCAAAAATATTATTAGGGAAGAGTGTTTCAAGAGGCCTGGAAGAATAAAGAGATGTCCTCACTATCATTATTGTTGGACAATTATCTGATCTAATGCTTGAGAAGGTTATCTCCCCAAAATAATTAGATCCCAGTAGCCCAGTAGTGGATGTGAACATTAATAGTATTGTAGTCCCCAACACAATGATTGACCTTGGGGCTACAATCAATGTCATTACCAAGGAAATTATGTTGAATATCAACCTCCAAGAATCCTTGAGAAAGACCACCACAGTGATCCATCTTGCAGATAGATCCACAGTAGCCTCTGAGGGATTTATTGAGGATGTGATGGTTTTGATTGTCTCTTAGAAGTACCCCATAGATTTCCTTCTCCTCCAACCCAAAACCAATTTTAATGGATACCCTCTCATTTTAGGGAGACATTGGTTGGCCACCATTGATGCTTACATTAGTTACAGGGCTGGAAACATGATAATTAAAAATGGGGCTCTCACAAAGTAGCTTGTATTATACCCCCTACTCAACAATTTGTTGAGCATGAATTAAATTTGTGGGTAGAGGAAGAAGAAGAGGAATATTTTTATCAGTCACCCCTTACCCAGTTTGTACATTAGACACTACTATAGGAAGTAAACATCTATATGAGAATGACCTTATTGATAACTTTCTATAGAACTGACCTCCTGATGCCATGCCAATTGAAAATCTAGTAGAGGAATCCTTAGGGAAACCTGAGAAAAACTCATGGGATGAGCTATCCATAGTAAATTTTGATCAAGATCATGTTAATATTTTAGAAATCAGACCATCCAAAACCCTAAAAATCAATCCTTACCTCTTAGTAGAGCAAGAAGAGAAATTGTGCTATGTGTTGAGACAACATATTGATGCTTTTGCTTGGGACTTGCATCCCTCAGTTTGTACCTATCATAATTACATTAAAGAGGGATGTAAACTTGTGTGCCAACCCCATAGGAGAATGAAACCTGCCCTTAAATACATTTTGAAATAAAAATTGCAAAATATAGTGGATGTAGGATTCATTTACCCCATTCCATGTAGTGAGTGGGTATTTCCTCTTGTTATAGTACCTAAGAAGAATGGGAAGTGGAGGATTTTTGTGCACTATAGGGATATTAACAAGGATACAAAGAAATATACTCTTCTCTTTCCTTTCATTGATCAAGTTTTGGATGTTCTTGCAGGGAAGAAGTTATTTTCATTCTTGGATGGTTTTAGTGGGTATAATCAGATCCATATTGTTGGGAAAAATACTGAGAGGGGGGGTGAATCAATATTTTAAAAATCACTAAAACCTTCCAATTTTTGAATTGAGGCTTCTATGATCCATAACATTTTGAGGAAGAGTTTCAATTTATTATTCATTTTTCTGTACATGAATTTAATTCAGTGAACCAGCATATGTACACGACTATGATGAGGATAAGTAGTGTATATCCAGTTAACTAACTTTTCAACTAATTCGTCATTTGTTTAAATTGTGTTATCACTTAGGTTGTTCCCTCAAAAAATTCCAAGAAGGGAATACGGCCGAGGTAACCATAGACCAATATTTTAGATACAGATTCTAGCCAATCTGTATCCAGAGAGGGCTCTCTCTTTCTAATTTAGCTCTATTTTAAGGTATATTAGGCTAGTTATGAAGTACAAGGGTTTTTGTTTTGAGTTTGGATGGTGATGTTTAAAAGAACAGGAGTGTGAGTTCTGAGAAGTTCAGTCCATTGGGCTAATGGATTCTATGAGGATAAACTACTGGATATGATTTCTTTAACTGAGGGTGGTACTATAGAGCAAGGTAATCAATCATGGAACAATTTATAAGCTGGAATCAAATGGAATGGAGTCAGTGGGTGAAGGGAAATTAAGAATCCTTCATCATGTTGACAGAGGGAAAATGGATGATTATGACCAAGAAGTAGTTAAGAATTTCTTAGCCTTTAACCAATATGAAAGAACCAAAGGAAACAGGAGCAGTTAAGAATTCCTGTTTATGCTAATTCTGAAGAAAACATCAATAATAACATAGACTGAACACAGAGTGCAAACAACTAAATTCTGAGTTATTCTTTTTCTCTGTTATTGAGATCATGAAACATATATGATATAGTAAACACATAAACAGTAAAACACAAGTTATAAGAGACTTATTGATCCATGAAATGATTCAATAATTTTGTAGCATGGCTCTCAGCATCAAATTCCAAATACAAAAAGTCCAATGACAATTGATTCCAACAACTTTTGTATTCAGAAATTTTTCAGAGTTATAGAGCAGTCTAAGAAATGTATCACCAACCTTGAATACTTCACTTGGGGAGGTATTTATACAAAAGTGTTTACAAAATATCTCAAAGAGATAATATCTAGTAATAACTCATTCTACCAACTCAAGAGGAGAAATAAATGATCTTGAAAACAGGGAGGAATAAATGAAGAAGTAACTATTGTTGTGCTGGCTGCTTTAGTTGGTGAGATGTGTTGACTTTAGGCTCAATGAGTCGGCTGGTAGATGTTTTCCACTAATATTTTGTGTTGTTGCCACGACCTTCTCGGCTGTATTTAATTTTGCTTCAATGTGTTGTTTCCCTGCATGATTCTTGTCCATTCTTGCTTTCCACTTTATGGCACGTAGTATAGACTTCTGTTTTTCCAAAGATATAAGAGGAATCAAAGATATGCCTATAAGATCTCCAACATGCTTTGCCACCAGTGCTCCTCTGGTAACTTATGTCTTTGCAACTTTCTCAAAGTTTCATCAGCGTTTGTGTCCCTGTAGAAGTTAGGTTGGACTGTAAAAAGATGTTTCACTACATGCTCAATATAAAATAGATTTTCCAGATTGCTATGGAGGGTTTGGCCAGATGGAAGGGCCTTCTCTCCTGGAGAACTTGATGAAACATTTACTTGATCAGCAACATGTTTATTTAACCTGTGTGTCTACTCAACTTGTCTCAACAGGCATTAATTACTTCCCAACAGACTTGGTAAGCCCCTTTCATGCAACACTGCAAATCTATTTCTAAATGAATCTATTTCTATTTGCATTTCCTGGCACCTCCTTTCCAAATTTTGCATCAAAGTTCTCATGGTCAGGACTCTTTTGATTGTTAGAATGGTGCATGTCCTATCTCTGATGTCTAGTGCTACTAGTTCTTCACTCGTTTTAGTGTTTAAAAAATGTATTAACCTGTTGGCCTGCTTTGGCATATGTCCCAATAAAGTCCTGGCCTTTTGAATTTCCACTTGGGCTGCTGCTATTAAGTCAATCTGCTCATATATAGCCTGAATATATCTCCACATATTACAAATGGATTGACTGATGTTAGCCCACAAATGCCTTTGATTTCTCCCAAAGGCTTATCTAAAGAGAGGTCCTTTTCCAATGCTTTTACCTTGTTCTCTAATGCTTTCACCTCTCTTGTCTTTTCTACCATAGTCATTTTGGATTTATCATAGCTTATTTCTAACTTTGCCAATTTTTCTTTGGTCTCTTTCAACTCTGACACTTGTAGTTTTAATTCCTCCATGGCTCTTATTAATTCTTCAGTAGTCATAGTTGTACTGCTGCCAGAGCTGTTGTTGTCACTGAAGTTCCTGTAGTTGTTTCTGTTATGGCTGCTGGAACAGTGGGAGGCACTGTTGTTGTAACTGTAGGAGGAGCAATTGTGACTGTTGGAGGTATTTCAGGTGGTTGGGAGGTCGACTCTCCATGCTTTTCTTATAAATATTTCTCCAATGCATGCTCTGTCTCGCTTAATCTTTGATTCATCCTCATCAGCAAGTCCATCATGTCCTCCTCTGCTTTTTGCTGCACAATTTCTATGGTTTGTGGATGCATAGTAATAGGGAGCTTCAGTTTCTTCCTAATGGCTACAATGTCTTCTTCCTTCTTTTTTATTAATGCCTTTATGCCTTTGGCATCTTTGGGATCATGTCCCAGCTCAATGATAATCTCTTCCAAGGATTTAATTCTGTTATCCTTGGCTAAAGAGGAAGCCTTTTCTAAATCCAATTTGGCAGAGGTATTATTCAACGAATTCTGCAATTTGTGAGCCAATAATGCTTTATCTGCCAATATGGAGTAGACCATTTCTCCGGTTTGCTTATGCAACTCAATTTGGTCCATTGGATGAATGTCTTTAGCTAACACTTCCAGATTGGTCCTGATGTAATCAGCAACTGACTGTGGCTGCTGCATTTTGGGCTTAAAGTGACTAAGGATCATTTTTCCTTCTTGAATGTCATATGTTGCCATTAACCTTTGTTGATATGTGGGGGCAGTATTTAGCAAGAGATTATAAAGTTGAATTCTTATTGGGTCATTCTTTGCGTTTATCTCGGTAAATGTCCTCTTAATGTCAAAACCTTGCTTGTTTTGTGGCCTGGTGGATGAAAATTCCCCACTATGCTATCTTTCAATCTCCTACCTGTGTGAACTGGCTGATGTTTCTATGACCGGGGATGTATCCCGGCTGACTATTTTTTCTCCCCTTAAATTGCTTGTGGTCTCCTCAATCAACGCCTCCTCCAATAAGGGGTTTAATCTTTGCCTTTTCGCCCCTGGCTGCTCTTCAGAACTGTTGATCGGTGTGTCTTCTTGCCTTTCCCTTTTCTTGCCTTTTTCCTCATTTAGAGGAGTTTGTAGTGCAGTGATTTCAGGTGCCTTTGTCTTTACTGTAGGAACTTTCCCTTGGCCTTGTTCCTTTGATGTTGCTATCTGGTCTATCATGATGTCCTGCTCTGTGTCCATTACTTCCTTTCCCTTTGCTAACCCTGTGCTGGCTTTTTGTGTGGGCTGTTGAGAAGTCCCGGCAAAGGATGTATCACCTCTTGTGTGCTAAGGTAGCTTGAAGGATAGCTGCCCAAAAGAATCCAAGTCAAGTGTTTTTTCAAGCTCTTTCATGGCTTTTTCCAATTTCTCTTCCTCAGTAATTTCTTCAAATAATGTGCCTTCCATCCATTCTTGCTGATTAGCATATTGTTGAATTTGAGGGATCTTATAATGAATGTATGCTGATAGCCTGTTTTTCACTCTTATTTCACTTATGAAATGATTGGGGTCATATGGTGCCCAATAGAAACTTTGTTTCAACTTAAGTTGTTCCCCTAAAATCTGCTCAGCTTCCTCCCATGCTTCCCCCTTATGGACAATAAGGGGCCTAGTTGGTTTTTAATTTTCAGCTGAGCCTTTTTCTTATCATTGCAAAAGTGTGTGATATATGCACTGATCATCTGCCTGAAATACTCTAAAGCAAATAACCTCATAGGTACATACTTTGGCAATTTGAAAGAAGGGCATAGCTCACATCCATAAAATCTGAGTTATGTGTGATTCTGGTAGAAGTGCCAATCACCTATCTTGTAATTTTTGGAGAGCTATAAAATCTTTTGCATATCACTAGAGAGCCTAGTAGGAGGAGTTCTCATCAGTAGAGAGGAGGCTGGATGTATAAACAAGTCAATGAATTCATAGTAGGTATAAGGGGAATCATGGACCTCGTGGAAGACTGAAGTCCAAAATATCACAGACCTTCGCTCTCCTTTAGAATCCAATTTTCTGATGGGAAACTGAAAGCTCTCTGTTTGATAATAGAGAAAGAGATGATATATATATATAAGAGGTATACTTGAAGACTCCTTCTCTGTCTAGACTCATGAATTGTTCATGTATCTTATTGGCTATGAAAGTGGCATAATCATATTTGACAGCAGGGGGCTGTCCTAGAGTAAATATGGACAGCAAAACTAAGTTGGTCTCATGAACAAATTCACTGGTTTTAAATCCTAGGATGTAGGATATCATGTCAACAAGGAATCTTCCTGCTTCAGTGAACCAAGAATCCAGATAAGGAGGATTTTGTTGGGGCTGGCAATCTAGCTTCATGAATAATTGAGCTATTCTAGTTATCTCTGAATTTGGCAATTTGGCACCTTGGTCAAGCAAGAAGCCCGTGGAAAGAGTAGCCAGAGGTTGAGTGGGCTTGAAGTGTAGCATCTAATTTATGGACTCAAGAGTAATGTAAAATAGGACAGTTCTAGATGGAGTCATAACTTCTCATTGGGTAGGCTCATAATTGGCACAGCATTGGTGGATAATATCAGGGAATACATTTACTGAGGGGAGGTAGAACATGGGCATGTTGGATTCCCATATTCCGTAGACATCAGTATTGCTTCGATAACTATTCCTAATTTCAAAAAATGCTTGGAGATGGGGCTTGTGAACAATTAAGTCATTAATCTGAAAATCCCTATCAGCCAGGGCTAACCATTCCAAGTCTTTGTGTGGTGCATTAAGGGGTGCGACATTGAGGGCCACCGGAGCCTCCATTTCTGTTTTTTGTATTTTTGAACTAGGGGTGGGGCTTTTGCAGGGAAATAGGCAAAATAACTATGGTTCAGGTGTATTTGTTTGAAGGTGACGGAATGAATTGAACTCAAACTTGGTTCCTTAGGAAGATTTACACAGAGAAAACAGAAATTTACAGGGTTTGGTAAGAAATACGGTAAATACCTGTCTTTATGGGTGAATTGTGCGCTCAGCAAGTTGCAGGACGAGTTCGTGAACCAGACTGTGGACTTGATTTGGCTATGTGGCAGACTATGTGATTGAGTAGTTGCTTGGACATAAATCGCATGCAATGGTTCCGCAGAAAAAACAAGTGAAAATGAGTGAAAACAACACTTTCACAGCTTTTAACAAAAAATTGACTTTGGCAGGCTTTTGACACTTTTTAGTTGGGTGACGTTAGCATGAAGAAATATTTTGTCACATAGCATGGTGACGTGGCGATGACATGGTCGTGACGTCAGCAGGGGGGTCAGCGGTTGGCGGTAAGCAGTATTGGCCTGCACTGCTTTTGGGCTGAGGTGGTTTTGGTGGGGAGGGCAGGGAGCACTGTAGGAGGGCGCCACACATCCCTGGTACGATGGAAATACCACTGCTCCCCGGGCGGTAAACTATAGTGATGGAGGGACTTTTGATATGCACATTAGCCGTTGGATGGGCGAGCCCAGATCCAACGGCTGGCGGTATGTCGAAGATGAGTCAGGGCTATGGCGCGGGGACCCACATGCTTTAAACAATGTTTTAACAATTCTCAGGGCTATTATGATTGGTTGCGGGGCGGGTTTGGTTATTTAATTAACCAGGTGTTAATTAATCCCAAAGTTTATGTGTGGGAAGGGTTATTACAAGGTTTATGATAAACCTTTAATCCCCTATAAAACATTAATATATGGCTATAATTTAGTCGGGGGTTGGGATAATAAAATTTGGAATTTTTATTTACATTATATTAATACGGGAGAGGGAAGTAGGGCTAGGAATTTAACTAGTATAGGTTAGGAGTTAATATGAATTTTTGAAACTGAATGTGCTAAGCATAAAGTTTTATAACTTAGGCAAAGAAAGGAAAAGTGTTTTACACAAGAAATGTGGCTTCTTGCTTAAACAAATTTGTGACTTTACTTAAACTTTCTTCATGAAATGGAGTGATCTAGGAGTACTGAGCAGATCTCAATATCCTTGGGGGAAGGTTAGTAAGTGATTTTGGGAAAAGGGTGAGGGGAAGTTAGACATGCTTCACCTGATTTGTAGCCAAACAATTTCCATTGTATTTATGATAATAATAATATGAACATCCTTTGAGAAACAAAATTAACCATTAGCATGCTTCTGCAACACCAAAATTGCCTACCCAGCCTATTGTTCCTAACATTTTTCTTCTTTTTCTATGGGTGCACTTGGACTAGCAGACTCTTTTAATCTTCTTTTCTTTTCATTGGAATCCTATCTAAATCTATCTTTATAACATCCAAGGGCTTAGATTTAGCAGTTGAGCACCTTTGCTTCTATACCTAGCTACTCACCTACCAAGATTGAACAGTTTGGACAGGTTTCATTCTCTATCTCTAAGACAAGTAAATTCAAAAATGAACTGACCAAGATTAAGCTATTTGGCCATTCATCAATGGTGGCATGAATCAGCAGTTGCATACCATAAGATCATTGCAAAAATAGAATAGGAGTGGCTTTTTGGACTTGCACACTTTCCTGGTCCTTTGTTTGGGGTTCATTTCTTTCATTTTTTCTTTTGACCATCTCATTTTTCTTGCCCTTTGATTTTTATTTTAGGGCATACCCTCTTTTCATTTTTTTATTTTTTGATTTCTTGGGAATATGGAAAACCTTTGCAACCAGCCAAAAGGTATAAACATATTGCAGCTCTTCAATGTCAATCATGAAAAATGACACCTATTGATATAGGAACCTAACAACTTGAACCAGTGAATCAGTACTTATCTAGACATTAATTAAAAAATCACCATGTGTAGTAAGAACAGAATAAGCCATCACACATAAGCAATACATCAACACACATGAAAACCTCCGTATTTATCTTTTTTTATAAAGAAAACCTCTTACAATCTTGTATAGGCGCAAACTCATACCATCACACAGGCACCCACTTGCATAAGGCTACAACCTTCTCTCATTCTCCAGCACCCACTAGAAGGGAGCTCTAACCCCTTGATATCATTTACAGGCACCCATCGGAAGGGAGCTTCAACCCCCTGATCAGATTTACCAACTACCACTGGAAGGAAGCTTTGACTTCCTCACTGAAGGCTCCAATCCTCAACACCTCTGCAGACCACATTTCATAATTTTCACACTAGATCCACCTAAACCAAAACATCAAATTTGTAGGCCACGTTTCATAAAAATTTTATACTAGACCCACTACCATCATTTAAGCCCAATATGAAATAATAAACTAAATTCAATGACTGTATCAAATCATTGAACCAACTTAATCACCAAATCATTGAATAAACTAATATTGAATCTCAAACAACCAAAGTAGCTAGACCATCACAATTCACTGTATACTCTTCATCAAAATGTCATACCACTCAGTGTTCATCACAGAAACCATATCCTATCATTGCAAACCCTGGTTAACTTTATGTTAGAATATATACGCTACTATTATGAGACATACTCGCATATATACATGCTTTCTCTTCATATAACCCACGTACATATCTCAAAGCACTAAACCCTGAAGTTGAATAACGACACTACTCAAATCAATCACTAAAACACATATTGACCTTGTCACATATATCTGAACCAAATACTAATCATCTCATAGCAGCGTCATTACTATTAAATATTTTGTAACATAATCAGTTCTACCTCAACCAGCACTATCAAACACAGATCTTCAAGTAAGACTTCATCGATAGACAAAAGTAAACACAACAAGATTGACCAGACATCATATACTACAAAACCCTAACATATGTGTGTGACCCTTATAAGGCACTTCTACATATATACACTCCTTTCAAGAAGCATACCCACGTCCATGTCTATTCATATTGGAGAATAAATAGGTGACTACCCAGAAGTAGATCCACCTATCTATATGATCTTTCAAAAGAAAACTTGTGCACATATATGTAACTACCAAATCATACCTTCATTGCACAACAGAACATTAGTCAAACCCAAATCTAGGAATACACTGTAAAAGAGAAACATCATAACATCATCATCACAGATCTATCAACCCATAAGTAGATTATTCAATGTGTAGTCAATTTAGATCTATAATATTTGATCCATCATCGCACTCTCATGTGCACACTTATTTCAGATCAAACAATACCTCAATAACCCATATCGTACACACTTGAAAACACTTTGATATCCATCTCCTTATTTAGTTTAGGCCTTAGATAATACCTTGGGCCAATTCCATAGTTATGTCGATGGTATCCTTTGACGGGATCAGATATTCGTTGTCACACTCATTACTATCGGTCAATACTATGGTAAAGACCTGTGGTATTGAAATATTATGGTGCGGAAAATGTATGAGGATTTTCTTTACAAAACTCACGTATACTTCTTCAAACTTCATCTTTATCATTCCTCTATCTATGAAATGATATTCCTTTGTCCAATCTTTTTATCACATATGTATTTTCTTGAATACTCATCCTGCTATCATCATGTTGGAATCTTTATTAAGCAGGTTTCCATCAAGGAAAATACATTTGTCATAATTCCAACAATCCCCCCCTTTGAACTTGATGGAAACCACTTTGGTGTTTGATCACCACTACTTGTAGATACATGTAAACACATCTGTAGATATACCAATTTTCTCTCCCAAGTCACCAAGCATTCTTCAAACACAGTTTTTTTCTCAAGTCACCAAGCATTCTCCAAACACCAAGATTCTCTCCCCCTTTGAAATCAAGGGAAAAGGTATGACCAATGATGAATGAAGTATTCTCTCCCTTTGTTGACATGAGTGTTGTAGATCTGATCTGCTCAGTATGAACAATGAATATTGACCATGCTCCCCCTGAGCACGTGCTAATTTTTTTGAAGATATATAGAAGTACATGACTTTATGACTCAGTCAAATATGACCTTTCCTATCACCAAAGACTCATGCTTACATTGATCACACAACACAGAGGAGTTACATATTTGACTCAATATTACATTACATGCCCAAAATGATGGGATTACATGACTTAACCACAATAGTCCATACATGACTGAATTTTACAATGATTTATAACATAGGTATTTTACATGACCTTTACACCAAGAGACAGATATGGCATTTATAACCAAGTCCAAGGACCTCAATATTACCATGATAGTCATCAACAATCATCATACACCATATAGGATTTTCACCATAAGCATCTATCAATAGCAACATGAACAACAACATGCACATTTTCATCATCAATTTGCAAGATAAGACAATGTAGCTTTAATATCATCAACCTATGACCAAGTGTGCAACATCAATAGCATAAGATGTTTTGTAGATATTTGCTATCAACTCATCCTCTTGACCTCATCAAGGTCAATGTGTTGTTTCCCTTAGTACGAATAGCCTCAATCCATGTTCATCAAAGGCATATGGATTGTTTTTATCATAGAAACATATCCTTTCATGCATCAATCAACATATGTGAGAACCAAGCATATCACGATAGGGAAAAGTAGCATCATTCCTCACCATCATCAATATGTGACTAAATATTCCATGTATCCAAATTTTATTTAGTATATGTAGTATTAGTATAGTAATAACAATTTCTTCATGAAACGTTGTAGTAACATCATTTTCTTGGCCCATTTTCTTCGTGCAAGAACTATCACACCAATACCACTTCATCAACATTTAACTTAAGTAATCATCCATAAGGTCCTTATCTATAATTCACCCATCAATGAAATCCCATGACATAGAGATAGTAATATGTATCTAGCTTCTCATCAATGAGAGAAGTTATTAATAGCAAACCATGAGCTCACCATCATTTATCAAACTTTGTTAGTAACTCATCTCCTTGATACCATCAAGAGAAACAATCCTTAAGCAATATACCATGTGCAACATATCATGTGAGAACCCATCATTATAGAAATCATGATCCAAAACTATACCATATGCAACTTATTCAAAATAGCAACAGCAACATGTAGATATCATTCAAAACTTCAGCAATCATGTGTGTCTTTAGAAGCATTACCAATATACTTATCATGAACACAATTATTCAATAAGGAAAACTAAAGAAATCATAACGCCAACAATGCATTATTAGAAGTATAGAAAATTCTCCCCCTAAACTTGTGCTAGTTGTTCATTGTTAGATATGATCACATTAACACATTCATCAGTTAGGTTATTAAAGCATCTTCATAAATCATTATATCCATCAAAGCATCCATGTCATATTGCATCAATTCATAAACCATCAATACCACTTCTAAGTAGCATCCATAGACTGTAACCATCAACATCAGAACAAGAAAGCCAAATATAAATATCTGAGTTTATTAGAGCCTTTCCCGAAGTTTGTCCTATTGTTTCTTCATCATAGGAAAACATACAACTTTATGTATCAAAACTCGCATATGTACGCGATTATGCTTCATAATATCTACATACAAAAAGACAAATGTTGAAACCAAAGCTCCCCTTGAGCCTGTATTGTCTGTGCCTATTCATTGTTACTACATCCAATGCACTGTCATTAATGTAAGAAAAAAAAATATTAAAACAACCATGGGATCAAGACAATATATGTATTAATCCTCCTAAGATTACACATCACTGATCCTGAGGACTTGATAGTCATCTTATGCTATTATGAGGTCATGTACCTTACGACACTTCTGCATTCACTGTTAGAAGTATTCTTTTAAGAATAATGGACTGTAATGAGCACCATATTCTTTTACTCTAAGTATGAATCCTCCTCATAACTGCAAGAATTTGGTTCTTTAAGAGCAAACAAATTTTCTGGGTTTCTATATCTTCTTGCTATGAACTTTCCATATTCTTCACCTATAACTTTTCATTTTTTTGGTGTAAACACAATTACATTTCCTTGATCTTCCATTTGACCTACACTTAGAATATTATGCTTTATACCTTGAACCAATAAAGTATGAGTTGCACCTCTATGTTTATTAATTTTGGCTCTACCTTTTCCTAAAACTTTTGTTCGAGCATTATTTCTAGGAATAACCTTACCATATTGATTTTTCTTGAGAGACTCCATCCTACTTTTATCTCCATTCATGTGATGAGAGAATCCATTGTTTATGTTCCATTCATATTCTTCTTCAAATGAATAACCTGAGCAAGATCACACCTTATATGTTCTTCTTCTTTCTTCTTATCATGAGAGATGTTGGTGGATCCATCTTTTTCAGATCTTCTGGCATCAATATTCTTATTTGATTTCTTGCCATGTTGTCTGAGGTGATCCATATATTTGTTCCTGCATTCTTTTTCGCCAAAACCTATTACAAGAATAGCATCTTATATGAGTAAAGGAATCATAATATCTATGTTTCATATTCCTTCTATTGCAATCAATAGCTTTATGACCAAATATATTTCAAGCAAAACAATATCCCTTAAAGAATCCTGAGTACCTGGAAGCTAGTGATCTTTCTATGAAGCAATTATTAGCTTGTGATTGAAATAGTCTACTTCTACAATTGGCTACAATGTTTCCATAACTATGACATATAAAACATTCAACATTATTGGTCAAAGGAGAATAAATTAACATTTACATAGTTAGGAGTAAATGATTTTCTTTGAAGATTCACTTTCCTTAGTCGTTGATTAGGTTGACTTATTATCTCTTTGTTGAGCATTTCATGTTTTTCATTGTTACCCTTTAAATTCCTTGCATCATCTTGTGAACTAGATTCTCCTTCGATAGTTTCATGAAAACCAAGACCAAATTTGATGGGCGGAGACCTTTGACTAATAAGAATATTATCCAAAATCTTAGTACTATCTTTCAATCTCAAATGTTTGTCTTTTTCTTCTAATTTTCCTTTTAGAATGTTTAACTCAACCTCCATTCTTTGATATTGTGTTTCCTTTTCTAGATACTTCTTCTTCATATCTTATTCAACCCTTCTTCCTTCTTCCACTTGCTCCTTTAATTTGAGAATCTATTATTTGAGCCCATTTTCTTGTTCTTCAAATGCGTGGAGTAGTTCTTCATTCACTTATCTAATTTTTCAGGATTTTCTCTTAGAGAGATGATCTCAACTTCAAGACCCTCACAATATTGTTTAGATTCCACAAAAGCATTTACTGATTTAATATGATTCTTGTTATCATATGCCTGCAAATTATCTTTTAAGATTAACAATATTTTTCAAAGCAAGATCAAGTTTTGTTCTAAGATCAAAAATTTCTTCTAACTTGTCTTCTTCTAAATCAGCAACTCCATCTGACATAACAAAGGATATTTTGTTATCATGTTCATTTTTTGACACATTGTTAGGGATAAGGTTATCTGGTAGTTCCCCTAATGAGCAACCTTCCTTTGGGTTTTCTTCACGGATTGGTTGTAGCTTATCTCCCACTTTCTTTTCAATTGCATAATGCATAACCCTATTTAATGTTGAATCAGGGATGTTATTAATGATGTCACTTAATACCTTATTGTTCTTTTGCACTTCATCGTCTAATGGAGGAATTTTGGTGTAGCCATTGCATACTAAATACCAAACATCACGGTTCATTAGACTAGACTTCATATTTTCTTTCCATTGGTGATAATTATCATTACTTAGCATAGGTATGCCTTCATTGTCCATTGTTTCTGACTTGCCTTGAACTTATGTTTCTAGGGCCAACATTTTTTAATCTATTTTCTCTTTAGAGTGCTTACTTTCACTTTACCCATGAGTGCAAGTTTAATCATTTCACTGTCATTATCACTATCATTATTGCATAAACAAGGAAATGGACCACAGTTAGAACAAAATCCCATGCCTTATAATTCTTTGTTAATGTCTTCTTCATTCTTGATCAATAAAAAGTGAGGTGCTCCCAAACCTTAATATTTTCTAACATCTGTAACGGTTACTACATCTAGTATATCACTATCACCATTTTTTGAATCCCTCCTTTGAGCTATCTGTTATGAAACCAGCTCACAAAAAGATAGAAAAGATAGATCAACACCTTAGAAATAAGCCTCTTCAAGGGGGAAACCTCCTTTACATTACACAAATGAACAATTTTTGGATGATACAAATGACAAGACCTCCTTTCTATATATAGGAATCTAAGGGGTCAATAATATAATCAGAGCTGACATAACAATAATAATGTAAGGGCACAATAATAACAATAGTGGGCTTCTATGGGGCACAATAATAAAAATAAGGGGACTATATGAGCACAATAATACAATAAGGGGGTTGTAATAATAACAATAAGGGGTTAAAATAGTAGTATAGTGACCTAACATGCCCCTCTCCTTCAAAAAGTGTTGTCCTCAACGCTTGAGTAGTTCTTGTTTCTTTTGTATAAAATTCTTGTCCTCTGATGTGGAATCTTCAGTGGGTAAGTTCTTCCACTTGATGAGATACTCTGAAATTGATCGATTTCATAGCTGTCGGGTTCTTGTTTCTATGACTGCTCCAGGCTCCAATATGACTTTTCCTTCCTCATCAAGTTCTGGCAATACTATTTGAACTGGGATCTTCTGCAACTTTTGAATGAGTGGCCACACTTCTTCATCCTTCTTCCATTCATACCTCACTTCGTTTATCCAATCTAGTCGGATAATAGAAATGGCACACAACAATGATTCCACATCCTCATCCTTTCTTGAGAGTGCATCTGCCACAACATTTTGCTTCCCTTTTTTGGTAGATATTTCAAAGTCATAACCCAACATCTTTGTGACCCACTTTTGTTGCTCTTCAGAGGATAATATTTGTTCTAAAAAGTACTTAAGACTATCATGATCCGTTTTTACCTGAAGTGTCTTCCCATTAGGTAAGGTCACCATTTCTTAAGTGCATGTAGTATCGCCAACATTTCCTTCTCATAAATATCTTTCTTGAGGGACATTTGTTTGTATGTATGTAACCATAAAAAGACCCAATCACCTACATCAAAAAT
>APFE031137040.1:23914-48868 GCA_000404065.3 Pinus taeda | reverse complement strand
TAAATTAATTAAATTATTTATTAAACATTCTCACCTACTTTTCGATCCAACCTCGTAAGATGGATACTATTAATTGTAATCTTACTAATTTTATAAACAGATAATAAAGGATATTACATCAATCGTAAGGAATATAATTTTAAAAACAAATTGTCATACCTATAATAAACATTCATATATATAGTTAGTTATTAATTTAATAACTTATTACCATTAAAATTACATATTTATTTATTTATTCTTATTTTAACCTAACATCTTATTTTTAGGAATATGAATAGAATTTAAGTAACCTTTAGTATTACTATATTAATTTAATTAGACAAATTAACTTGGGATACTATTCTTTTTACCTAATTTTACTTATTTCTAGAATAAAATATATTAATATTAAAAATATATATATATTGAATTTATTAATAGAATTTTTTACCTTGGTCCATGAGTCAAAATTAGTCGTTTTATAGTCGTTGGGGTCTCTGCTCTCTCTATTTAACATGCTACGCCAGATCTGTTTCTTCAACTTGTCCTGACGATGAACCACACTAGTTGGTTCGAAATGCATCGACAAAGGTCTTTTGTCATGTGATCTATGCCGAAGCTCTTCTTACAACTATGATGGATCACATAAGCCTCAATTCTACAATAGATGAAGTTTGCAGACATATTTTCCCAAATTTTCCTATTTAGTCATTCTTTTGTAGAACATATTGTGGCCAATACGAGATGAATCTTGAGAAACTTGAGGTATTTCGTGTTCATAATATGCCCAATTACAATAACCTACTTCAAACTTTACACATCTATTATAAAATGAGAGATACATGGACATATTTACAGTCTATTTTTCGAATTGTGCAAAGTCCTGTTTCAGTCACCTTTTTTCAGAGACTATTGGGAATAGATGGAGATGAATATTTGGAAACTTGGAGAGGTTTATCTCAAGAATATATTTATCTACAATAACCTCTCTCATTCTTTACAAATCTATCTCGGATTGAGATATACAAAGGGATGATTGGACCCTATTTTGCAAGATTTTGAGAGGAAAATGTTCAAAGACAGTTAGCCACCTCATCAACTAAGAGTTGCAATCAAATTCAAATTTCTCTTCCTTGTCAACAAAAATCCATAATTATAGTGCCAACTAGATACATTAGTTTTTAATGTCCTACATTTCATTTCTATTTGTGCAAAACAGTTCAGGATATTTATAAAAAGATCTTGAGATTTTTATCAAGATATTTTAGTTTATAATTTGTATAAATACTTCATCATTTTAAGCAAGAAAGGGTTGGAATCAGTTGGATGTCTGGCTATTGACCAGAGACACTAGTGTAATTAGTATTTGGTAGAGTTTAATGAATGAGTTGCAGCTATTTTGGTGGAATACCTGTAGTATGGAATTTTGACTTAGTTTCCTCTTATGTTGCATATGTTTGAATGTTTTTTACTCCCATATTGCATTTCACTTCTATGATATGTTGATTTTCAAGTTGATAAGAAGAATACATTTTATATGCTATGTTTTGGGGAAATCTACATAGTTTATCCAATTTCTTCAGTTTAGAAAGAATACATGCTTGTCTTGCTCTTTCTAGCACCTCACCAGTCTTATCCATCTCACTTCATAACCTTAAATTGTTTGAGTCCCTACCTACCTTGCTCCATCAGATGTCTGCAATCATACCCTCATTCACCCTGACCTAGCCTTTTTGACCTAATCCTCTTCCAACAACCCCACCAAATCAAATCAAACAACCTTTGCACATCATACCTAGCCTAAAAACCTAATCCATCCAACCCTATTGGCTGTGATCTTTTGGAGAGAGACCTCTTCGGCTTGGTAGGGCTAGCTACTAATTCAAAAGATTGGTCTGTGGTTACCTCAGCTAGACTCTTCCTTGGCCTTGGAGATCCGGAGGAGTGATAACATACTGGTGTTGTTGCCAGAGAAGACAGCTCTATCTTCCCCAGGAAAGAACGACAACGACTTAGATATAGTTGTTGATGGTGGACAATAGTCGGACACAAGAAGGTTGAATCATCCACCTGGCGACTCCATTGTTCAAGATCCCAAGCTTCAAAGTTCAAAGGGACTTCACTGCCAAAGAATCAAGATTTCATAGCATTGATGATAATCATTGATGACAAGGTATGTGGCAAATCCTTTATTTGGGGAAATATTACTAACTTTAAGGAATGAGTTAGAGGAATATCAGATTGATCAAAATTTCTCAACATCAGTATTTCGTAGTTTGAAATCCATCCGACTCACACCTGAAGGTAAAAAGAAATTCCTTGGTTTAGTTGTTTAAAGATTAGAAAATGGAATTGAACTATTGGATGTTAAAATTGAATCATGTGATTTCCAAGATCCTAAACTATTCTTGGAAACTCTCCCTCCTCCCAAAGAAGAAAAGGTAAGGCTTCCCATGGATGGTTGGATTGAAGGATGTTTTGATTTACAGCAAGGATGTGACAATCTCCAATCGAGAGAATATGTTAATGATTTGGGGCAGTAGATAGAATCTGGTTTTTATGATCCTATGGCAGCATATATGGAATATTTTCTTAAGTTGAATGAAAAACTAGATTTCTTTAACAGATCCAGAGGTATTATGTGTATATATTGTTGGTAGAATTTCCAATTATGTTCTGGTTCAAGCACCGTCAAACAACCTCATCATTACAACAGTTGCTTGATTGTTTGATTTGGAACTTTAGTATCACTTGATTAAGGGATTTTGCAGTAGATTAGTGTAGGATAAGTGTGCAATAAGCTTGTTGGACAAGCATCCTTCATCATTTAGTTTACAGTTTGTATTTTGTGTTTTTCAGTGTTCAGTTTGGTTGTAAGTTTTTGACCGTATTGGCCCACATGGTTAGGCACTTGGTCTACAGTGTTCTTGACACCTCCAAGGAGCTGCCATCTCCAACAAGGTCAATGTTAGAGTTAGTATTTGCATACTTCCATCAGTGATCAAAACTCCTCTTTTATATCATATTAGTGTCCCATGTCGAAATTTTTATCATTCCACCTAGGTCATTATGTAAAAATTTACTCATTGATGGTAGCCCTAGTAAAAAAAAAATCACTCACCTATACTCCATCTACCTCCCTTGACCTTTTCCCATGCACTCCTGGTTATGTTACCCTCCATTCCCCAACTACCATGTCACCTCCCACATCCACATCATTCATCTGCCTCATGATCAGTTGAAACTATGCTTTTTCCTATACACCAAATTGTTTTCAAACATGGTTTCCAAACCAATGAGGATGAATTTTCAGAAACTGAAAGAGATTTTTTCTTCCAACATCCTCATGTACAAAAAATTTCTTAGTTTTCTAATAGCTATTATGGTTTTGGATATACAGATGAAGCTTTGCAGACATATTTTCCCAAATTTGCCTGTTTAGCCATACTTTTGCATAACATATTGTGGCTAATCCGAGATGAATCTTGAGAAACCGGAGGCAGTTTGTGTTCCTAATATGCCAAATTACAATAACCTACTTCAAATTTTACACATGTAATATAAAATGAGAGATACATGTACATATTTACAACATATTTTTCTAACTGTGCAAAGTCCTATTTCAGTCACCTTTTTACAGAGACTATTGGGAGCATATGGAGCTTAATTTTTGGAAAATGAGAGGTTTATTTCAATAATATATTTATCTACAATAATATATCTCATGTTTTATAGATATATCTCAGATTGGACCCTATTTTGCAGGATTTCAGGAGGAAAATGTTCAAAGACAGCCACCTCATCAACTAAGAGTTGCAATCAAATTCGAATTTATCTTCCTTGTCAAAAAAAATCCATAATGATAGTTCCAAGTAGATACATTATTTTTTAATGTCCTATATTTCATTTCTATTTGTGAAAAACAGTTTAGGATTTTTTAAAATATCTTTAGATTTTTATCAAGATATTTTAGTTTAGAATTTGTATAAAATACTTCATCATTTGAAGTAAGAAAGGGTTGGAATCAGTTGGATGTGTGGCTATTGATAAGAGACACTAGTTTAATTAGTATTTGGTAGAATTTAATGAATGAGTTGCAGCTATTTTGGTGGAATACCTGTGGTATGGAATTTTGACTTAGTTTCTTCTTATGTTGCATATGTTTGAATTGTTTTGTACTCCCATATTGCATTTCACTTCTATGATATGTTGATTTTCAAGTTGATAAGCATAATACATTTTATATGCTCTCTTTTGGGGAAATCTACATAGTTTGTCTAGTTTCTTCAGTTTAGAAAGAATGCATGCTTGTCTTGCTCTTTCTAGCACCTCACTAGTCTTATTCATCTCACTTATAACCTTAAATTGTTTGAGTCCCTACCTATCTTGCTCCATTAGATGTCTTCAATCATACCCTCATTCACCCTGACCTAGTATTTTTGACCTAATCCTCTTCCAACAACCCCACCAAATCAAATCAAACAACCACTACACATCATACCTAGCCTAAAACCTTAATCCATCCAGCCCTCTTGGCTGTGATCCTTTGGGGAGAGCCCTCTCCGGCTTGGTAGGGCTAGCTACCAAGTCAAAATATTGGTCTATGGTTACCTCAGTTGGAATCTTCCTCAGGCTTGGAGATTTAGAGGAGTGATAACACCACCAATCATAAAAAAGGATGTTGATCCTCGTCAACAAAATGATCATGAATTATCAGTGTTTTTAGAAGCATCATCTGAAGAAAGTTGTGATCAATATAGAAGGGTTTGTGTGACTACTACAGGAAGACACAGTGCTATAGTTGTCTACACAAACCCTACAATACCACATTTGGAGCACCAAAATGAAGATTGAACCATCATGAAGGCATTGGAGAGTCATATCTTTGATCTTGAGTAGCTACAAGACACTCTACAAGCTACTATAAGATTGTTGTTCACCTTCAATGGCAGCATTTGATCCACCTCTTGAAGAACATGTATTGTCAAACCTTTAGACAATCAAGGAAATTTCAAGAAGGAAACAAAATTTTAAAAAAATCAAAGCAAATAAAATGCATGGAGCAATGATCGTGAGAGGATGACACCTCAAGAGACAAGCAAGAGACCCTTAATTTTGTTTGGAAATAGCATGTAGATATAAAGTGATCAGTACTACCAAGTAGGCAAAGGTATGAAAAACTCCTTGCTTCTTCCTTTAAGCATATACTAGTTTGAAAATGTTTTGAATACATGAGGAATGAGGTTTTGTAGGCTGAAGATGGTCAGCGGTCTCAACCACCCTCAAACAGTTAAGTGGGGTTATTTTTCTCTCGTATTCCACGTGGAGAAAATGACAAAAGTTAAAAGGTTATAATTACAAGGAGTGGGCCAATGGGTCTATGAGGAAGTTTGGAAGGTGGTAGGTGGGGGCCAGAAAACACAACGTATTGAGTCCACCACCAAACCACAAAAGGAATAAAGAGCGGGCTCAACCATCATTTGTACCAAAAGTCTCATTCCAAAAATGGTAAGAAGGCCAACTTCCATCATTGGGAGAGGAGCTAGCTACACCAAGGGTCCCATAAGCTTCCATAGAGAATCTACAAGGCCGAAGACTAGCTTCTACAGGATTTGTATTTAGTGTTACAAGATACAAAATAGGTGTTATAGGATCCCGACTAGTTGTTACATGATTAACCTGAGACATGGAAAAGAACTTGATTTTTTGCAATTTTTCCTCCAAAATCCCAGAGCCATGAAGGATCCTTCAATACAGGGGTAAGTATCAAATTTTCCTCACCTCATGTGCACAAAAAACCTGTGAAATTTGTCAGATTTTGTCTATGGAAGCATCCTATAACAAACTTCTAAAAGTGGAAAGAAACAAAAATTTTGATTTTTCTTATGAGATAAGCATGATAGTAGGAGGATGAATTTGTTGTGAATTAGGCATACAATTTTTCTTCCTATGCTCGACAAAAGAGATCCATTCCTCTCATCTCTACTCTAAAACCATAGTTTGACTCAAGAACTGATGATTGGTGCTAAATTCCTAGTAAAAAAATTGAAAAAGATACAAAAGAGATCATGGGAGGAGGCTTCGACAGAAGAGAGCCCACAGGCTCAACAAGGATCCACCAACACCCTCCTGTCAGAGACATATTCACAAACCACTAGTTGATGGAGTTCATTGAGAAAATCAAGGGGTTTGATGATGAACTACTCATGAATTTGCAGTAGCTCTCTAACCTCAAGGCAAATATAGTGCCACCACCATTGTGAGGGGGCTTGTCATCCATTTAAATGAAAAACTCATTAGCAAGGTAACCACATTGGCCCTAGTAGTTAGGTGGGGCAAGGAGGATAAGATAGAAGCTATCATAGCCAAAAATAATTTCTTCCTCCCTGAAGAGAAACTGATTGAAGATAAAAATGGGGTTAGGAGGTAGAGTCTACCCTACCCATGGGATGAAGTATCCTATCACATTTTTAAATACATATCATGTGAGGGGAGACTTAGTGTTGTTTATGCCTATCAGTTTAGACTACTTTATGAGCTAGTATTCTAGATAGAATTACCTATCCCAAGCAAGCTAAGTGTTCCCATCTTCCTTCTTCATTCCATTATGGAAATGAGCAAAAGGGTAAGAGAAGGGAAAAATCAGTACATTGCTTATCATGGGCTCATAATGCTCATTTTCATGGATGCTTTGGAGCATATCAAAAACCTTGTTTCATGGACAGACTTTGTAGACATGGACAGGGAAGATTTCACTAAGACTCAAGCCCAAGCTTTACTAGAGCATGAGGAGACTAGAAAACATATTTTTGTAAAAGAAGAGGTTAGAGAGTAGAATGAGGAAGAAAAAGGAGAATAAATTGAAGAAGAGAAGAATGAGGAAAAAAAAAGATAGAAGTAGAGGCCTTTGGGGAACCCTCTACGCCTCCAAAGAGGAGCATATAAGAACAAGAAGAAATCTTTTCATAGAGGAACACTAAAAAAGAAGTGGTTTCCATGTTGACAGCCCGAAGTACACCAATCAAGGTCAAAGGGAGGTAACCAAAGCAAGGGAATTCGTATTTGAAAAGGAGGAGGAGTAGACTCAAGCAAGGGAATCCTCAGCCTTCCACAACTAACCCCATCACCATTGAGGGGTCTTCTAGTCACCAAGACAAATGATTAGAGAAGGATAACAATAAAATTGACGAGGTAACCTCCCTCAAAGCTAAAGATAAATATCCCCAAACCTCACAAAGGAAATCAAACACTAGGGGAGCCAATATGAGACAATTGCAAGAAAAATTTTCCATGTTACAGAAAAGCAGAGCAGTGTTATAGGAATAGGGAGAGATGCTATAGGAAAGAAAAGAAGTGATACAGAAAAGTGTTGAATAACCTCAAGAAGATGGAGAAGGACCATACGAGCTACAAGAACCTGATCCACAACCAGATATGGGGTCTTATTACAAATTTTATGAGTAATCGTAGATAATACCCCACAAATTTGCAGTTCCAATCCTCCTTGAGCTAGACAAAGAAAGAGGCAGAACCCATCACTGGATGCAAATTGCCAAGTCTAAAGGGGTTGAGGATGTAGGCTTGATGGGAGAAAATGTGAATAAAATGGGCCCTAAAAATCCTATGCCACATTCCTCAAAAATAAGTGGCTATTATTTCAAATAAATACTCTAACACAACATGGATCACTTCCTTTCCAAAACTAGAAATAGTTCATTGAATTTTTTCATATATCCAGTGTGGAGGATAGAGCTAAGATGGAAAAATTCTACATGCACAACCTTATACTCACTATCATGAACTTATGGGATCCAAATTTTATAATGGTAGTTGTACAATTTATGGTGTTGGCCTCCTGGTTGACTCATGAGGAAGTAAGAATGAAGAGAAAAAAGGGGTAATGTCTAGAGAAACTGATGAACCCCTAAGGGTAAGAGAAGAATTGATATCCCCTCACCTTTTCATCGAAAATCATAAAATCATTTCCGAAGACCCCAAATTGGAAACACTTTACATAGGAAAATAGGAGCAAGTCATATTTCACTTTGAGGACACTTTCAGGTTGCTAGCAACCAAGATTCTACAAGCTTGTTAGAGGAGATGGCACTCCTTACCACATAGATTAAAAATCAGAGAGTATCACTCCCTGGAGAGATTGAGGAATGCATTGGAGAAGACACCCTTGTATAAGGTAATAGATCAGACTAAAGATCAACTGGATAGGACTTAATTTCAGCCCTCCTTTGCTGTTAGGTATATAAGAAAGAAAATAAAGGATGGAAGAGTAGCAAGAGTGGGTAGAGATAGAGAAAAATGAATGGATTTGTTGAATAATGTAACTAGTGTCGGTCTTCAAAATTATTATGTGAGTCATGATGTAATATATTTGTCAAAATAAATGAAAGGAAAAAATTATTGTAAGATAAATTTACTTATTAAAGCATGGGTTTCATTCTTAGGTCAATGGTTTTTAGGTCAAATTCTTCATTGTAGGCTTCTAGGGTTTATGTCAAGTGTTCTTGTCCATGTCATAATGTAATAGACCCTTCTTCAACTTAATATATTAAAGAATAAAATTATTTTGATGTAAATTAGGTCTTCTAGGCCTCCTCCACTAAGTCGACTTAATTAAGGAGGCAGAATCCACTATAAAAGGGTAGCAACTCGACTCATTTGGAATACATCCACAGGAAGTTTTATTTGCAATAGCTCGAGGTAGAAAAAGGTGTGAAATTCAAGGAAGAGGAATAAAAACCCTAGAGAATGGAAGAGACATAATTTTCAAGCAAGAGAAAGTTGAATTCTCTCTCTCTACTCTCACACATGTGAAATTATGAAGCTATTTGGGAGGCCAAATTTTCAAATTTGTAGTAGGGCTAAAATTCTAGTAGTTAGGGGTCAAAATTCTAGATTATTGTTGGGTTTAAGTTGTTGGACAAGAAGAGACTACTGAATTTTGATTAATTATCTTGGAAGGTTGACTTGGTGGAGGAGAAAGGTATTTTGGGTCTAAGGACTTGGTATATCTCAATTTTATTTACTAGTGCAAGAGTTTGACTAGGTTTTCCCATATAGAGAGGTTTTAGCCCTAGCTAAGTGCCTACATTTGGTGTCATTTATATTCATGATTTTTATTTGATGATTTCTTGATGAAACAAATATTAAAGAAGAACACAAAGAGAATATAATAAGTCTACAAGAATATCACAAGTAATTATCAACATAAGAGAATCTTTTTGCCTTTCTAATTTTCTAACATGGTATAAGAGCTAAGGTGAAGGAGAAAAAGGGAGCTTGAAGGTCTATTGAAATAAGGGTTAAGGTGGAAGGAACAAAATAAGATCATTAAGAAAAGGATCATATAAGAAGAGAAGCCTACTATCCATAGAAACTATGACAACCTCAATGAAGACAAAAAACAAGCTAGAAGGATCCTCCAACTACCAAGCATGGAAGAAGAGGATAGATCTTATTCTTTCTAAGCATAAAATTTTGGATTTTGTTCAAGGAAAATTTAAAAAACCTACAGAGGATGAAGGAAAAGAAAAGTACATGGAAACTGTTATCATGGTCATGAATATTATAGCATATGGAGTAAAGGGAAATCTAATCCCATACATATCCAATATATATTTTTCACAAGAAATGTATGAATCCCTCTCCAACTTGTTTACCATCAAGAACATTGGTCAAATACCTAGTCTTAAGCATGAAATAACAACAATAAAGATGAAAAAAAGGAGGATGAAGAAAATAATACTTCAAATGCCTACTCTTTTCATCACAAGAAGAAGAGAGTATGCCAAAAATTCAAAGGACCAAAGAAGAAGGTTGATCTATCAAATATTGAATGCTACAATTGTCATAAGATGGGACACTACAAAATTCAATGTCCTGAAGATCCAAGGAAAAAGAAGAGAGAAAGAGAAGATGAAAATATTGTCGATGAAGCTCCACCTAAGAAAAACAATCCTAAAGAATATGAAGTCAAAGACTTATTTTCTAAAGTATCATAGGGATGGTGTCGCTTGCATATCCTTGTACTTTAAGTTTTGTAATGTTTTTTCTTTTATGTTTCTAGATTTCATAGATCTAAAATTTGTTTTTAGAAATTTTTGAATTGTTTTTATAAGTTGTAGGTATCCCTAAAAAGGATTGGATAAAGAGGGAACCTTCACCATTTTATAAAAATATAAGTATATTGTTGTTTTTTTCACTTTTAATGTTTGGTTTCCTCCTCACATCAAGGTTTATTTGTAATATATACTAATAAACTTTTCTTTATATTTTCCTTGGTAGTAAATCTTGCAGAATGCACAAAGGTTATGAAGGAGACTTCAAAGGATAGACGTAAAGAATATTTGTTGTAAAGGAAACCCTTCAAGAATTTATGTTCTACAAGGTTTGTTAAAGAACAAATCAAGGTATGTCATAAACTACAAGATTTGTTGCAAGGTTGTCTTTATACAAAAAGTATGATCATTCTTCTTTTGAAATTTTCTTTATGTCTAGGGTTTTGAATCATAAATATTCTTGTTAGGGTGATTAATCATTAGATTGAATCTACCCTTCTTATATTGTATTTTTTCATTTGATCATTCTTGTGAAACCCTAACCTTTAGGGTTCACTATGAAAATCGAGTCTTTCAATGCTAAGGGTATGTTGATGTTAATAATGAAATCCTAATTTACTTTTGGATTGTTGATAAATTCTAGAACATATAATAAAATCATATTCTTTTGAATTTTAGGCTTTTCGTAATGTCGTGATAAAAACCCTAGTACTTTAGGGTTTACTGTTAATGTCTAGCTTATATAATGAAACCCTAGATTTTTAGGGTTTGTTGATTTAGGTTTTATGAAAAAACCCTTGTAATAACTAAAGTAATATCCTAGGAATGAAACCCTAGGTGTATATTCATCCATATGATCGAAAATTGAACCTAATCAAATTTTTTGTATATCTAACTTTGATGTATTGATGTTTGTCTCTTGGGTTTACCTAGTAAATATTGATATGAGATGCTAGTGCATGATAATGAAATCCTAGATATGTATATGCAAGTATGCTAACTTGGTTGTTGATTAATTAATTCTAAGGTTTGTAACAAAACCTAGTATAATCTGTTATGAATTCTAGGACATATTATTGAACCCCTAGATGTATAGTTCTATGATTGCATTGATATCTTTACTGAGTTTCTTTAAGTCTTGACGATGGAGTCTAGGGTTTGTGATAAAAACATAGTAAGTTGTTAAATTCAAGAATATGAAGGAGCGTAACCTTTTCTAATTATGAACCTAACTAGGTTTAGTTATTTGATGTATAAAGTTTGAATGTTTTGATGCTTCCATCGTAATGACATGATGCTTCTATTTGGTTGTACTTGCTATTAAAGCTTTGCAGGTACTGTAGAAATTCCCACTGTAGATCAACAGATTATGTAATAGGCTAAAGCAAAATACAAGATCTACTTCTACAAAAAACTTTGTGAAAGCTTAATCAAATTGAGCACGATCAATGAGAACACATATAACTAAGAATGAGAAATAAATCACACATAACAAAAAATAAATAACCCAGGGAAAGCCTCAGCCTAAAACCCCAATCTTTGTATTATCATACAAGTCGAAATCTTGTTCAAGTTACAAAAAGAATCATCTCTCAAGCTATCATGCTCTCTCTGCAATCAAACAATGCTGCTCATAGATAGTCAAAGGCTCTCACAAACTTCTCCTCTGTCCTCCAAGCCTCATACTTCCTTGTCTAGTTTCTCCTGGGGTCCAATGCTTCCAATTGTGTGAATTCCCACCTCACACAACTCACTTGGCTTAGAAATAACTGCACAAACCTAAAGGAGATAATTCCTTCTACATGGATGAGTTTCCTTTATAGGAAAATTCCTCCAACTGATAGTACACTGTCCCATCCTTTGATCTCAACTGGGTCTCTGACAGAACTGACATGCATGAGTTATTTATGAGAGAATATTCAGTTATCTGAAGTGTAGCAGTTACATGCATGCAAGAATTAACTAACTGAACTCACAATTAATTCAACAAACTGTTTGAATTAATCTACCTAGACCTGAATCAATTAACTGAGCCAACTAATTACAACTCAATATTACAACTCATCCTTATCTCTTTAATTAAGGGATAACTTCCTCAATCAAAGGGATAACTGTTGCATATCTTTACAAAGACTTCATGTTTGATTTTCTCCAACTAATTAACTCAATATGAATTCCTTAATTTTTTTTCAAACAGCTGCTGAGACCAAATTCGAATTTTAATTCAGGGACTAATTAAAATTGGAATATATCCTAAAATGCTATTTATAGCAATGCTATTTTTAGCATTTCTATATTTAGCATTTCTTCTTGCCATTTTCAACACTCCCTCTCAACAAGAAATGCATTCAACTTGAACCCGATCCTGAACCTTTAAAATGTTCTGCATGCAACACTTCTCTCAAGTGTTATTGCTCCAGCAACTCTAGGAACACAAAAAATATCCAACTTGAATCAGAATGATGCCTCTGTCATTAAAGTCTCTGACTGTTATTGCCTCTGTTGACTGAAAACTCTGCACCTCTGTGCCCTTTAGTATCTGACTACTCTAGCCTCTGTCACTTTGATCTTTGACTGCATCAATCACACTGATTCCTCCAGCTACATCCGTGTTGTTGCGGGTCCTATCTCACAACACCGCATCTGCACTGCACCTCCTCTCATCATGTTGCATCGTGCTACCCACTACTGCACTACAACTTAGTTACTGAGAAGTAAGTAACTGATCTCCCAACTGACCTCCCTATTGGGCTAGAAACACCCTTTGATGTTGAAGCTTCCTCTATCGCTCCATCTGCATCTGTCTCTACTCACTTAGCCAATCTTGCTACTCCTCATTGGGGCTCTTGTAGCAAGGTCTAATCAAAGAGGTTGGGTACCTCAAGGATCCTTCCCTTATTTTAGTCTTCTTGGGACTATCGCTTCACATCGCCCCACCTCACACCTAGAGGTATGGCTACATGTGATCTCTCTGCCCACTTGGCTCAATATTTCCCCCTACTGGAGGTCTCTGCATGAGTGGATGCCTCCACTTGGTCTCCTCTCAGCATCTCCAATTGTGGCTCCTCCACAATTGTCTGAGACTTCTTCTCGTACTGCATGTTGAGAGGTAATTTACTCTCCCTCTCAACCACCAAGTCTCTAACGTTTTCCTTGATCCTCAAGGCTTTGCATGCATCTTGTACCTCAAGTGCATACAGGTTCTTGGCTAGCACACCAATCTATTTCATCTTTCCTGTCGTCATGAAATTTTCTGGAAAAAGAGCTGATTTTAAATCAATGATATCTCCCTCATCTGAACTCCGATTCAGCCAATTTGTTTTTGAATTTGGGTCTTTTTCTGCAAGGAATCCAAATTTTCTATTTGTTTCTAAAAAATTTGCACAAAAAATTTCAAATCAGCTCCAAAAACTCGCAGCCCAAATTTTTTTTTACTTCGAATTCTCTTCTTCGTATACTGTTCTCTGCTTGATCACCTTTGCTCTAATACCATGTAGAAATTTCTCTATGGATCAGCTAGCTTTGATACCATGTATAAATCCCCATTGTAGATCAACATATTATGCAATAGACTAAAGAAAAATACAAGATCTACTTCTACAACAAACTTTGTGGAAGCTTAATCAAATTAAGCACGATCAATGAGAACACATATAACTGAGAATGAGAAATCAATCACACAAACACAAAAGAAATAACCCGGGGAAAGCCTCAACCTAAAACCCTAATCTCTATATTATCATACAAGTGGAAATCTTGTTCAAGTTACAAAAAGAATCAGCTCTCAAGCTATCTTGCTCTCTCTGCAATCAAACAATGTTGTTTATAGACAGTCAAAGGCTCTCACAACCTTCTCCTTTGCCCTCCAAGCCTCCTATTTCCTTTTGCATTTTCTCCTGGGGTCCAATGCTTTCACTTGTGTGAATTCCCACCTCACATAGCTCACTTGGCTCTGAAATAAATGCACAAACCTGAAGGAGATAATTCCTTCTAAAGGATGAGCTTCCTTTATAGGAAAATTCCTCCAACTGATAGTACATTGTCCCATCCTCTGATTTCAACTAGGTCTCTGACAAAACTGACATGCATGAGTTATTCGTGACATAATATTCAGTTATCTAAAGTGCAGCAGTTACATGCATGCAAGCATTAACTAACTGAACTCACAATTAATTCAACAAACTGCTTGAATTAATCTAACTGGACTTGACTCAATTAACTAAGCCAAATAATTACAACTCATCCTTATCTCTTTAATTAAGGGATAAATTTCTCAATCAAAGGGATAATTGTTGCATGTCTTCACAAAGACTTCATGTTTGATTTTCTCCAACTAATTAACTCAAGATGAATTAATTAATTATTTTTCAAACAGTTGTTAAGACCAAATTCGAATTTTAATTCTCAATTTTAATTAAGGGACTAATTAAAATTGGAATATATCCCAAAATGCTATTTATAGCAATTCTATTTTTAGCATTTCTACTTTTTTCTATATCCAACATAGTTGGAGTATATCCTGAAATGCTATTTATAGCAATGTTATTTTTAGCATTTCTATTTTTAGCATTTTTTGTTGCCATTTTCAACAGGTACATAATCTTCAAGATGTTGAATATGTTCATAATTGAAGATGATAATAATGATGAGCATGATGAAGGAAGACAAAGGAAGCTATAAGAATGATGATGATCAAAATGACCTTGATGCCATAAGAAAGAAACAAAGCCTTGAAAGGATGAAATTTCTTTGATTTTATAAAAGAAGTTAGTTGTTGATATCCCTAAGCTTAGAGGAAGCTTGGATAGAAGAAAGTGTATATCTCCTCCGATGAGAGGGAGGGAATATTATGACAGTCATAATGAATACCTTGAAGAAAGAAGGAAATCAAAGAATGAATGAAAGTATTACAGATGGATGTTCATGATTCATCAAGTTATAAACAAAATACTTGATTGAGTGATTGAGGTTGTATTTGGCGATGCTAAAGAAATGAAAGAAGAAAGCTTCTAGCAAGATGTATCAGGATAAATTGATATTGATATGAGTGGCATCAAGATGATTGAGAACCCCACAGATTTTTTTTTACTTGTATTATCTTGAAGGTTTATTACTAATTGGGGTTGTAAATGCATAGGATCTCTCCGTAAAAAGTTTGAACAGTTGAAGCATGCTTGGAGTGGTGGATATATATATGAGATAGTTTATAAGGAGAGATGAAGCATATTGTGGCAACAATATGATTGGGAGGACATATGGTCAACCTATGTGTTGATGTCTAGATCCCGAAGTAGGGAGGGTGAAATTTCTCATGAAGCCTCAATCTCGGATACGCACCTAGATATTTGGGTTAGTGTTAAATCCTAAAATCTTTATGGTACCTAGAGTGGTTAAAACTTGAGTACACCCTAGTCCCAACCGATTAGAGTACCCTGGTCAGGTATCTAATTTGTAGCATTGCATGTAGTGTGAACTCTTGATAAAGCGTATCATCTTGAGATCTTCCATGTACCTCTATATATGTAATTATGAATACCTCCCTTGTTAAGAGGGAGTTTTGAAGAATGTAACTAATGTCGGCCTTCATAATTATATTTGAGTCATGATGTAATATATTTGTCAAAATAAAGAAAAAGAAAATTTTATTGCAAGAGAAATTGACTTATTAAAGCACGGGTTTCATGCTTGGGTCAATGAATTTTAGGTCAAAGCCTCCCTTATATGATTCTAGGCTTTATGTCAAGTGTCCTTGTCCATTTCATAATGTAATAGACCCCTCTTGTGTTTTATCTATCAAATAATAAATTTATTTCGATGTAAATTAGGTCTTTTAGGCCTCCTCCACCAAGTCGGACAAGTTGGCCTCAACTTGGACAAGTCAACCTAATTAGGGAGGTACAATACACTATAAAAGGGCAGCAACTCAACTCATTTGGAGCACATCCACAAGAAGTTTGATCTATAGTAGATGGAGGAAGAAAAAGGTGCACAATTTAAGGAAGAGGAAGAAAAACCCTAGCAAAGGAAAGAGAATTATTTTTCAAGAAAAATGAAGTCAAATTCTCTCTATCTACTCTCACATGTGTGAAATTTTGAAGTTGTTGAGGAGGTAAAAATTTCAGATCTGCAATAGGGCCGAAATTCTGGAAATTGGGAGTCAAAATTCTAGATTGATGTTAGGTTGAAGTTGTTGGACAAGAAGAGACTACTGAAGTTTGTTGAATCATCTTGGAAGGTTGAATTGGTAGAGGAGGAAGGTATTTTGGTTCTAAGGTATTGTTTTATCTCAAATTGATTTACTAATGGAAGAGATTGACTTGGTTTTCCCCTATAGAGGGGTTTTATCCCTGGTTGAGTGCCTATATCTAATGTCGTTGATATTCATGTCCTTTATCCGATGATTTCTTGATGAAACAAATATTAAAGAAGAACACAAGGATAAGATAATAAGTCTACAAGAATATCACAATTAACTATAAATATAAGAGAATATTGTTTCCTTTCTGATTTTCTAACAAGTTCCACCCTCAAGAGGGCACTCCATCAGAGATACCTTGGGATGTTAGAGTTTCCACCAGGGATATGCATGAAATGGAATTAAGTGGTTGAGTTGCTCAGACAATGAGCAACACCTTTAGTAGGGGAATGATGATGGGCCTCACTAATAGGTATATAACAAGGCCTATTTGGTCATCCTTCAACATATATCTACCTCTCTCCTCGCATTGATAACATATTTTTTACTATAATGTGTTTATTAGGAAGATGAAAGGATGTTTATCATGTCTTGTGGCCTAACATGATTAATGTGCAAGAAAAGGGTGTACTTATTATGAAGAAGTATGTTGGAGGTAGTTGGAGAAGTTGTAGGAGGAATTTCCCCTAAATTTACTCACCTACAACTCGACTTGCCCCATGTATTTACTCACGTGCAGTTTCAAGACCTACTAACAGTTGATGCACTCAAAGATTGTGAGGATATTGAGGAGCTCTATCCAAATTTTTATGGATTTTGGAGGGAAGAACCCCTCCTTCTAAGGAGGCTGCCCCTCCGCCATTTTTTTATAAATAAATAAGCTGAAGGGCTCAATAGGATTTGAACTTTTAGAGAAGAATAATGGCTGCTAGGTCTAAGAGGTATTACTTTTCATTTTCATTTCCATGTACTTGAGCACTTTTTGAGATCGATGAGAATTCTATTGTTGATTTAAATCTGAGTGTGTTCTATAGGGTTGAGTTCCCTTGGGTTAGGGCTTGACCCATGCACTCTAACCTCTCTCATTTGTACAATTTATTCTACATCTTCCTTTTGTGTGTTTAGGATTAGCAACATTTCCTTTTTGCAGGTTTTGTTTACATGAAAAAGTTGCCTTTCTAGAGTTACTAATCATCTTTCTTGGGAAATTTGGTTGTGAGAGTTGTGTTGGAAAGCATAAAATATAGGTTTCATTTTGAATGAATTAGGAAGATCCTGAATAAAATTCAACTCATCCTTTCCTTTTAGTTTAATTTTCTGCAATTTATAATGTTAGCATGTTTTAAATGTTTGGCAAGATTGGGTAACCTTTGTAGTGTGTAGGTCCTACTATTGGATTGAAGGGTATATAATTTTCATTTACACTCCTCATCATACCATCATACCCTTCCTTCCTCTCTCAACAAATTCTTGAAAAACATTGTTCACCGAGAGTTCATTTTTGGTTCTTTGAAGGTCACTTTGTGCATTTTTCCTCGTGCAAGATGGGCTCCTAAGGGGTACTAAGCTTGGAAAGGACCTAATACAACCTTATTCCACCTTTCACTACCATTCCTCACCTTCATATCACCTTTTTATCCCTCAAAATGCTCACAGATTCAATCCTATAGAAAAACAGGCAATCATGTATTATCTTGTAGTACTATGTAAAAGCTCTCCAAATTTGACCAAAAATTTCCTAAAAACTTGATTTTTTCCTCCTAGTTTGTCATAATGTCCCTTAGTCTTTACCACTTAGGACTTGTCTCTTCACCACTGCAATTCATCTCTAGAATTAGGGTTAGTAAACAAGTTCATGAATTGAATACTACAATGATGATTTACATGATTACTTTATGAAGCACTTAATGAACTTTATTACTAGCATATAATCTCTTTTGAGTGAAGTGATAGAAGTTTTAATCATGCTATTTACTTTATGCAAGTTATATTAGGTTTTCCTTCTTTGTTTTATGCTTTATAAGCTAGGGTTTCCATTTCAACCATTGGTATTTCCTATGCATATACTAGGTTTCCCTTTGATGCAACATTTACAATTTGCAAGTGTATTAATGTTTACATTTTGCAAGTAGATTAATGTTTAAATTCTGAAAATAGAATAGCCTTTACATTTTTGCTATCAAGATAGACTTTACATTTGTGAAAAGTAGAGTTGCATTTACATTTCTACACCTAGATTAACATTTCCATTCCTACAAGTAGATTAGCACTTTTGTTTATGCAATATCTTTTCATTCTTGCAAATCTAGATTCAGCTAATAGAATGATCTTTGTATACCTCGGTTTGCTCCATTGCCTCAGAGTAGCTTGAGTATATATTAGTTTATTATGCATATACCACTACCTTTTATTAAGTTTGTACAAATCCTAGATTTAAAACTAAAGTTGGTAGCCTTGGGAGTTGCAACACGTTTTTGCAATACTAGTGTTCATCAGATATTACATTAGCTCTCCTAAGTGAATTTTGATCCCTTGCAAAAGAAATAGTTAGGGTTTTGATGCTAGGGCATCAAGATATCAATCCTATGCCATCCATTTGTTGGTGATCAAGTCAATTTTGTCCATAAAATTTTACTTGTTCCTTCTTTTACGTAATTCAACCCTCTTAGGGCCAAGCGACCATCTAGGGATTAGTACAAATTGACTAGGAAGGGAGATTTGTGTTCCTGGAAAGTATAAACATCAAGGGTTGTAGTTCTTGCCTCAAAATAACCCCATTGGTGGGCATTCATTCCATTTTCATCCATAATTTCTCTTTCCCTAGTTTTTTTACCTCAGGATAAAACCCTAGTTTAGTTTTAGCTTCAACTTGAGGGCTTCTTGACGGTTTCATGTGTCATAACCTTGTTGAAATACATTGCAAGAAGCCCTTTCTTGGAATTTTGACCTTGGTTCATCCCAAATGTCAATTCATAAATCAAACCCTAAGCCTTATATTGCCCATTTGGGCCTCTATAAGAAAAGCGAATTACCTCCTCTTCGTAGTTGGAGCCTTGAACCTAAATTGCGCCTTTCCCTTAGAAGCCTTTTTAGTCACCTACACCTTTATGCCTAGTGTATCTCTTAGGTTACCTAGATATATATACTCCTCCCATTGGTGAAACCATAATTACCAAGGGGTAGTAGTTGCGGTCATAGTGAGTAATACCTCATTACTGTCACTTGGTCTCTAGTGATAGCCTTGTAGGGTACCCCTCTCTAAGGCCTACTAGATTTTGTGGAAAAAATACCACATATAACAACCTCAAGCAAGGACAAGAACCTCTCCTATGTATTCTTGCATGCTCTCTCTTACACTAAGAGTGACCTTACTCACAAAACTCTGTTACCATTATAAATTTTTGTGTTTCAAGAGTTTAATGCAAATGGAAATTGCACCTCTATCCTATAGGTTTCCTGGATCTTAACCATATGCATTCATTGCCTTAGGACATTATGAGAAATAAACAAAACATAATTCATAACAACCTTAATCCACTATCCAATTCAAGAGATAAGATACCAGTGTCTTCCAATAAGTTTTAGCCTTTGGGGAATCGTATCTTGCATATAACCAATCTCAAAACACTATTACAAGTGTAAAAATAGAAGAAAATACACCATTTATATTCTTCAATTATAACGGCAAATCACTTAAAATAATTACCCTTAAATTATGTGAAATTAGCAATACATGTAGAATTTTAGGTCCCTATAATACTAGAGTAGCCCCCTTATTGTTAGTGTAGTGTAGCCCCCTATTGTTATTGACAGCCCCACAAAATCTCACTATTGTTATTGTTGTGCCCCATAGAATATCGCTATGGTTATTGTTGTTCCCTTACAACATACTTACCATTTAAACGAGAAAATTATTGATTACCTATTTTTTTGAGGTAGCAAAAGATCACCGCGATTTTGAAAAGTGGTTATTCAAAATACACCTTTTTTTTAGAGCATATTTTTGACACTTTAAATTTTCTTATGTAACATTTTTTTTAAATGCTAGTGATTTTCATGCTGATTTTGAAAAGTGTTGATTCAGCATCAAACATTTTTTTTTAGAGGGCTTATTTTTTACACTTTAAATTTTTTATGTATCGAGTATGAACATTTGTTTTAAAACGTTAGTGATTTTCATGCTAATTTTGAAAAGTGTTGATGCAACATCAACCCTTTTTGTTTAAAAGGCTTATTTTTTACACTTTAAATTTTTTAATGTATTAAGTGTGGATACATTTTTTTAAATGTTGGGATTTTCATGTTGTAAAAACTAAAAAAAAAAACACCATAAAATGTAAAATATAAAAAATTACCTTGTAAAATAAAAATTAAAGACAAAAAATAAATAAATTAATATCAAAAAATAAATTAAAAAATGGAAGAATAAAAAAAAAAAAACACATTAAGGAAAAACATAAAATTAACCAAATTGAAATTGAAAGAAGCTTAAAAAATTTAAAAATAATTAAAAATTTAAAAATTAAAATTAAATAAATTAAATTAAATCAAAATAAAAGAAAATAAAATAACCAAAAAATAAATAAATAAATAAATAATTGGACTTGGTAGGCCTAAGGATCGATTCTCGACCTGACCAGGCCACCTCGCGTGCTTTAGATGCTAGCGCCATGGGGCTAGCGTGCAATTGCCACCCCACCCAAAGGTTACGAGCCCCTTGGGCCTTGGCGAGGCGGCGCTACAAAGCGTCGCCCCACCCAGGCCCGAGACCCCATGACATAGGCATCCATGGTCGGGGTAGCCTAGGTCAATTCCCAGAATTGACCTAGGCCCACCAAGGGCAATTTTTTTTACTATATATATATATATATATAATATATATAAATATATATTAAATTGTTTTCCTAATTTTTTTTATAATATTTTAAATTTTTTTTATTTAATATTTTAATTCATTTTTTATATCTTAAAACTAATTTTTTTATTTATTGAAATTCAGTTTTAATTGATTATTTTAAATTTTTTTTTAATTACGACTTTTTTTTTTTAACTTTTTTTTTGGTTTAATATGTAATTTTTTCCCATTAAATAACTATTTTCCTGAAATTCTTTCCCATTAATATATATAATATATATATATATATATATATATATAAATATAATTAAATATATATAATTAATATTCTTTATTTCTCTGCAAGTTAGTTTTGTTTTTTACATTTATGTGTTTTTTTCTTTTTTATATTTGATTTTTTTTGTCATGTTTTTATTTTTTTTATTTTTATGTTTTATTACCAACATGAAAATCACTTTGTTCCCATAAAGTGGCAACATATCACTTGATCCCTGAAGAGGTACAGAATCAGAGGATCCAGACCATTAGTACATAATTTATTGACAAAACCATGCCATGGGCATATTTTGATGGATCTGTGCAACCAAAAGGTTGTGGAGGTGGGGTTGTCTTGTACTTTTATGAAGTTCATTTTTTCAATCTGAAAATAAGATTAAGGAGATGTACAAATAAATATGCAGAATTAAACAACCTTAGCATTTTGTTTATTTTTTCCCTAGAGAAAGGATGTTGCCAATTATAGATATTTGTCGATTCTAAAATTGTCATAAATTGGTTCAATCAAGAATCAAATTGTCATGTGCACGCACTCAAAAAATTGCTCAATGAAGTAATGATATTAAAATATCAATTTTATTCTGTGATATGTTGTCATATCTACAGAGAAAAGAACCATATTTTCGATAGTCTATCCAAAGAAGTTGTGTAGCAACATTTTGGCTCTTGGATGATTCAGGAGCATTTAGAACAGGACTTTTTTCATTACTATCATGGGCCCTTCATCGAACAACAGAGAGATGATCTAGGATCAACACGACCCCTGTCATCTTATAGATGGGAGACTTTTTTATTATTTTTGTTGATCGCCCGTGTTTCATGGATGTTTACATTTTTATACATTTCACAGTTTTATTGAACTATATCTTGTATGTGGCAAGATGGCCAATAGTTTTGAAATATGCTCCTTTGCAGCATTACAACATGTCATTCAATATTAAATAATGAAAATTATGATTTGTCTTTGGGAAAAGAAACATGAAAATCACCAACATTTAAAAAAAAAAAATATCCACACTTAATACATAAGAAAATTTGGTTTCTATTTTGATTTTTTTTTTAAGTTATTTTGTTTTGTGTACATTTATGGTTTTTTGTAGTTTTTAATATTTAAATAATGATTATTTTGGCTCATGTTTTTTTATTTTTATGTTTTATTATATGATTAATTTATTTTTTATTTTTGTTTTGTAATGTCCCTGTCGATGCTTGATTAGCAACCTGATCCCATTATGTGCAATTTGATAGTTGATTTTAAAATTTTCGTTATAATGAATTGAGTCTGCCCCCACAATGTGTCAATTTCATGGTTGGTCTTTAAATTGTTATTACAATGGGTCAATTTCACCTACAATGTGTGTCAATTTGATGGTTGATTTTTAAATCTTTGTTGCAGTGTAACAAGTTGTCTTAGGCTAAGATTTTAAAATCGTTATACATTTTGCGTTTAAAAAATAAATTATTCTTGGTATAGTAACTCTTTCATTCAAGTGTTCATTTTTTAAGTTTTTTTAGTCATAAAATTTTTCCATAATGTCATACTTGAAATATTTTGAAAACTTAAATTTTTTGTCAAAAATCTTTGGTTTGGTTTTAATCTCATGGTTGAAAATTTGTCAAAATTTTAATGTTTTTCTAAGTCATGATATTTTATCTTTAATGGTATTGTTGAAAACAATTATAAATATTTTTTCTTTAGCACTATGATTAAAAATTGTTGGAATTTTAAGGGTTTTCAAAGACGTGATTTTATATTTAATTTCATGCCTATAAATCTTTGGAATTTTAAGGGTTTTTAAAGACATGTTAGTTTATCTTTAATGTGATGCTTGAAAATCATTGGAAATTTAAAGTTTTTCAAAGTCATGATATTTTATCTTTAAACATCATTAGTAAAATGTTGAAAATTTCCCCTAATAATATATAATATATATATATATTATTCCAACATCGAACACTTTCATTTCAAGGGTGTCTTTCACACAAAAAAAAAAAAAAAAAAAAAAAAAAAAAAAAATGGTTTTTATTGTCATTTTTTAAAAATGATGAAAATTTACCCTAAAAAAAAACAATGTTATTCTAACATCTACTTTTTGTTTTCATGGTGTCTTTTGCACAAATAAAATTGGTTTTTACTACCATTTTTAAAAAATGTTGAAAATTTATGCCAAACAAAAAACTTGTTATTCCAACATCAACATTTTTTGTTTTCAGCTTGTTTTTTCATGTTTTTTTGGTTTTTCTGGCTAGAGTTCTCGTTTTGAGGTACTAGTTCTCATTTGATCGATAACTTTGTTTTACATTATTATTGTTATGAAGACTCTGATTATATTGTGACCCCTTAGACTCCTATATATATACCAAGGAGGTCGTGTCATTTGTATCACCCAAGAATTGTTCATCTATGTGATGTAAAGGATGTTTCCCCACAAAGAGGCTAGTTTTCAAGTCATTGATTTATCTTTTCTTTTGTTTTGGACCTCGTTGCATAAAATAGAAGTGGAAATTACAAACTATGAATAAAATAGGTTGTTACAAATCAAATTTGCAAGTTACACATATATTGGACAATTGCAAACTTCATTAATATGCATAAGTATGGATTTCGTGTACATAACATAGTTTATCACAATTCTAGTACAATCTTCTAGCTTTCCAATAACATATATAAGGATACCAACACACACACACACCATATATTTTAGCAAAGGGACTTGGTTGTATTATAATCCACGGTAAATAGGTTGGTGATTTATGGATGTCATAGGACACACACACACACACACACACACACATATATTTTCCCAGGGAGAAAATCGTAATTTTTGTTCAACTTTTGAAAAAAAAAATTGCATTTTATAGATGTCATCTACATTTCAGTGTTGTAGTAATCATTTAACTTATATTTCTCTCATTTCTTTCTTTAAACCTTCTACCAGCCCCCCGAGTGTGGGTTAAGTGGAATCATTGTCAAATCTCTCGCAGATATTTTTGGTGGGGGTTCTTTGTTAGAATCAGAACTTTCTAAAGCATGAACTCTATCTGTACCCATCATCCCATCCTGATTGTGTGCCACATTTTTCTATTGACCTAGTTCTTGAATTATTTCTAATTATGTACCATTCTACTTGTGATTTTCATATTCCCTATTTACATGAGTGCTCCCTTCTTCTTGGTTTTATGGGTTCTTAATGATTTCCCCTTCTTCCTTCTCTGTAGTGAAAATACATACACACATATATATGCTATATATGTATATATATACATACATACATACATGTATATGGATGTAATCCATTTATCCTAGATTATAATTCAACCAAGTTCCTTAACTAAAACTACAAAACCATGGGCTAAATCACCATGCAGTACCACAAAACCCCCAAATGAAAAAATCATGTGTTGAAAACTTGCCAACACAGAAATAAAAAACTATTGAAGAAAAAAATATGGGTCGTCACCCCCAAACTGTTGTGTAATGGGGCTCCTTCACAACTTCTCTTAACTCAATGTATAATGTGTGGGGGTATTCATGCAAAGAATACAACACATACCCAACATTCTACCACTTA
>APFE031137040.1:2785-20304 GCA_000404065.3 Pinus taeda | reverse complement strand
AGATTATATCATCAAAACATAGAGTAGCATTACTACCTATGGCAAAAGCCAAACTAGCCCTCAAGTATGATAAAGAACACAACAAACCAATACACTTATCTTCATCAAAAATATTAATATCAACAAATAACTAACTTACCATAATATTGAAGGTGTTGTGATTCTCTGCCACCGAGTCTCCATCCTTCATCCTCAAGTTATACAACTTTTTTCGTAGGAAAAATTTGTTCACAAGAGTTTTAGACTAATCCACTAACTTGTTCCACGATGCTTTCATTGTAGCTTCTCCTAAAACGTTTAATAAAATTGAATCTAAGGGACACAAATTATGTGATTATTTTCTTTCTATCTGCAACTTGGTCCAGTCTCTATTGACTCCCTTGTTGGTGCAGTAATTGGGCCCATAGTGATCCATTGATCTTTTCCCACCAATAAATAATTCATTTTGAGCTCCACACCTCAGAAACAGTCCACATATATATATATATAAATATATAATAAATATAAATATAATATATTTAATATATATAATATATATATAAGAACTACTTCCCCCATTTCATTTCACCATACAGAATCAAATTCCAAAAAATTTCTCATGTAATAGGGTCTACCACAAAGTGTCGCCTGTAAGCCAAAACTACTTTTGGTCTCATATCTAGGTTTAAACAACTGTACAATAATTGCTACAAAACAAACTAATAAAATATAAAATATGCGATGGAAAATGCACACATTAACATAGAGATTTTAGGATGGAAACCCAAAAACAATGAAAACTAGAAACACTTGTCAATATATATTGTTCTTTATAATATTACAATACCATAGATATCTAGCGACATCCATAAACCACTAATCCATTTACCCTAGTTTAGAATACAACAATAGTTCCTTAACTGAAACTATACAACCATGGGATAAACCACTACGCACCACAAACTCGCTAAAGGTGAAAATTATGTGTTAAAAACCACCAAAACAAATCAAATAATCCTCAAGAAATAGATGGGATATGCTTATCCAATGCCTTCTATATACTTATGGTTTTTAGTCATATCCTAGTGCATGACACATGGAGAATAAAATTTCCTCTATCACTCGCTCTCAAACAAGGAGGTGATCCTTAATCCTTCTCAAATATGGAGGAGAATTCTTACTCCCTTTCAATCACAGATACATCATCACAATCCTTAGTTGGTATCATACTTCATCAATACAACAACTACTTGTTCTTCCATGGAGATCTTAGTGGTAGATGCAAGGGCTCTTATCTCGCAATACATCATACCTGATCTTTAAACTTCTTATATGTCAAAAAATTTATGGAGCCAAAATATTCCATGCTTTATCTTCATGACAGTGTTTCTCGACTCCTAACAGCATCACATTACTTTGATCTTTCTTTATCTTGAAAATCATGCAACTTTGTGATTAAATGGTTTATCCATCATCTTCAAAGAGCCCAACTTCCTCACAACTACTAGCACATGCCTTCTTCCTTTATAAAAGAGTTATGCCTCATATTCTTCAATAATTCATATCATTTTTTCAAAAATTAGTTCTTCCCTTAAGCTTTTCCAAGCCTTCAATAGTGTTATCCACACAATCCATGTGTTCCATGATCAAACCATGTAGCTATAGGTACATCAGTATCAACCAACAGATTATCTCAATTGCTATCTTTCCAACCTCTGCATATTCTTTGCAATATGTCTTTCCAAGGAGCAAAATCATTTCTCAAACAAATCATCAATATCGGAGTTAGCAAAACACAATGACCTCAAGTCAAGGTGTGGGATTCTTCATGTCAAAGTCTTCTATTTTCTCCCTCTGAGGTCAACATACTTTTGCATGGTCTATCTCATGTTGCAATAGGCTTCTTCTCCATTCTCTTTAGCTTTCAATCATCAATATGGAATGAACCAATATTTAATATCGTAATCATTAGGGTCTTTAAAACTCCCTCTTTCCATCTAAGGTTAGTAAATGTTTTTCCATCTAATAGTATTCTTTTGATGCATACATCAAACTTCTCCTGCCTTCACAATCTTCATGTTATGTGATTTTCCTTCAAGTCTTTCATCTGCTTAGTCAAGCTTTAAATAGAACTTTCCTTGACCTATAACATTGGTTAGAAGACTTATGAAAGAAAAAGGAGATAAAATATAAAGATAGTGGCATTAGTAATAACCAAGAAGACATTAAATGCTTATCTCTAGAGGAAGGTTGACTACCTCTTAATCTTGGACCCTTTTTCATCTAATTTTTTCTTCACATCATCATGATATAATGGTTTTCATTCTTAAAAACTATAGGTTCATTTTCCTTTCACAGCAAAAATAATCAATTAGGGTTTCCATTTCTATGGTTTTAGCCATTTATTCCATAGTTTTCTAAGGTTTACAAACCCTATATCTCAAGACTTGTCACTTAAAAAATGTAAAGTTCTACAACCACACAAGAGATTTAGTTACAAAACCCTATATTTTTAAGGTCTTCAAGATCTATCATGATAGAAATTACATATTCTATACAAACCCTAGATAATTCATAATTCTCAAGACTTTTCATCCAAGTATTGCAAAATGTTGCAAAACCCTAATGATATTATTTTAAATGCCTTTTAATCATTACAAGACCTAGTCTTCATATGCATCATATCATCAAACTCTTCCATGTCATTGTCTCTAATATTTATGCAAACCCCTTTCATGATCATCACCATGACCTAGTAAATGAAATGTACAAAAAAATAGTACATACCTCTTCAACCTTACCTTGTTTCTTAAAAGGTTCAATCCTTTTGCAACTGACAATGTTATCTTCTTTCAAAAGAGGTGCTTTAGATATTTGTTCATCCATTATTTTCAAATAGTAGTTCATTCATCCATCTTTGTCATATAATGTTATGCCTTTACTGTTATGTCAGTCATGGAACAAGGTTACTATCATTTTACCACCATATTAGGATCATTGTTAAGTTTGTTATAAATTATAGTCGTCATCATGGTCACTTTCTCACTGTCATATGGATTAATATTTCATTTCCAATCAAGATTACTTTCTTTCTGTTAACAATGTCATTGTTTTCATGTTGTCAACAAAGTCACTATTATTCTACAATGATCATTGTCATCCTGGTTATGTAAATATTTGTCATTCCTCCAAGTCCAAGTCAAATAGATATGAGCATTGTAGTAGCAATCCACAAATCAATATGTGTTATGGAAGGTGAGTGTGAGCCACTTATGAGCCTCAAAGTTGATGTTACGCAAACCATATAGTTATGATGCCACTGAGTTATATAACCAAATGATGTGCTATAATTTGCGATGGCATTGTAGTTATAATACGATTTATGATAATATAAGTGTAAACCATGATAAATGTGAGCCTTCACCTTAGATATTTGATATGATTCTCCATAGAGATATGAGCTTTAGAAATATACGAGATTCCAAAAGAATTCAGGATCTTCTCTTTAGGTTAGCTTCATAGATGTAGTTAGTTTTTCCTCTACAAATATGACTGCTTTCTCAAAGCCATACAACAAGATAACTGTCAAAGGACCATTCATCAATACCATTGAGCCTTGGAGTAAGAAATGTAAGATGATTTATGCAATACGGGCCACTATGAGAGATGTAAGCAATAATAATAAATGATATAAGCCACTATAGATTAATGTGAACCATAAACCATCATTGCAAACGACTGTAATGAGCATCTGTACTATTGTGGAATAATGATGTAATGTCGTGAGCTACTGAAAATTTGTGAGCCACTTCACTGTAAATTTGAACCTCATAGTATATGAGAGTTACTGTAAATGTGAATCTCAGAGTGTAGAATATGATCCACAATATATTGATGTGATCCTTTGTAAAATTCAATTCACATAAAATCATGAGCAAGACAAATGAAGTTTGAGCCATGTCAGAAAGTGTGAGATCCATTAAATATGTAATATAAGCCACAAAAGTACAATGTCACTCAGAGTTACATACCATTGTGGAATTTACGAGCCTCAGAATTGTATACAAGCCAATGTTCATTGTAATGCATGTCTTGAAGAATATCGAGTAATGGAGTACAGTGATAAATAAATGTGAGCCACTAAAAGACTCAAACCACAAAAAAGATGCAAGTTATAGAGTAAATATAATGTGAGCTTCTGAGCTTGTAATGTGATCCTTAGAAATCATAGATGTATCATATAATGTGAACTATAATGTGTGTCAAAGATCACTATAATGCAAGCCTAGTACATAGATGAACCATGCCACAGAGAGTAGACGAAGTCCCTTAGAATCCCAAGATACATAAGGGATGCATCAGACTTTGATCCAAATGTTAACATAGTGTGCTATTCAAACAACCATCCTTCAACCTTAGCTCTGAAACCATGTTGAGAAATCAGGAAGTCTGCATATTAAGGTAGATTTATCTTTCTTTGATAATTGCTTGTGAAATTTGTTGGCTTATTATTAATTTATTATGTTTTTTTCACCAAAAAATTACCAAAATGTACCCAAGAAGCTCACAGAAATATAACGAACACAAAATATAGGCTCCAAGCCAAGATGAAAACCACACAAGGGGGAAACCCAAAAAAAAATTATCTTCTTATAGAATCATATCAAAATGATACATCCAAGGCCCATGACCATAAAAAGACTCGAACCCTAAAGATGCCAAGTCAATTCCTCCTTGCATATAGAAAATCCATCAACAACAAGAGACTAGGAATATGTACAACATTAGGAACAAACCTTCAATAAGAGATGTGTCAAGGCAGAACTTCCATAAATTTGAGCTTAAAAGCCTTCTTTACATGTCAATTTCAAACTTCAGCCCTCCTTCCTTCTACGAAAATTTAGAACCAATCATGTGAATTGTGTGTGTCCAAATGAGCTCAATTCTCCCTCTATTTATATTTTCCATAGGGGTTCAACTAGAGATTTCTTCTATGGCAGGGTTGACTTGACAAGTAGGGTTTACTTGGCATCTTAGAGAAAAGTTTGACCCAAAATACATATTTGAAAAATTCTTTTTCCAAGTTATTAACAAGCCTTTTACTTTGACCATTACAAATAATAATGAGCATGAATAACATGCTTAAATAAAATAATAATTTGACTTGAGAATGGAACCCATCCTTGAAAAATAAAATTTATTTTTCTTCTTTTTTTATTTTACAATGACATAAATACAATAATAATTATCAAGACCAAACCTAGTTACATTTTCCAACAACGCAGTCATTCTTGATAACATCGATGGCTTTCAACATTTCAAAATAAATGACAATGCAAGGTTTGATGAAGGAAATGGTTGAACTAGATGAAAAATCCTCAAGTTCCAAAAAGGTATTTTTTATTAAGCATTTATTTAATATGAAGATGTTAAAAGGTGGTTATGTTGCTAATCATTTAAATGAATTTAACACAATCATCATTTAATTAAGTTTTGTAGGAGTAAAGTTTGATGATGCGCTTAAAAATATTTTGATTTTGTTCTCACGGCCAGAAAGTTGGAATGGTTTGGTCATGATTGTGTGTAATTATGCCTCTAGTTCAAACACAATAAAGTTTGAGGATGTTGTTGGTGTTATCCTTAGGGAGGAAATATGATGGAAAATCACATATGAGACATTAGGTAAACCTTTGATTCTAGAAAGCAAAGGAAGAGAGGAAAGATCCCAGATAATCATGGAAAGTCTAAGAAGGATAGATTCAAGAACATAAGGAGGATGGAATGTTGGCATTGTCAGAATAAAGGACATAATAATATATATTGTTGGCCTCTAAAACGAAAACAACGAGATGGGCAATGAGAGAATAATAAGGAAGAAAATGTAGCAAGTGATGGGTTATAAGATATGTTAATTCAATATATAACGTTGCTCATTTTTAGGTGATAGACTCATGGGATTCACTACATGCCACACCCCATAGGAAATAGTTTTAAGATTATGTTCAAGGTAATTTCAGACAAGTTTATTTGGGTAGTGATATACCATGTAAAATTGTTGGAAAGGGTAAAGTATGGATAAAATTATAGAATGGAAACCAATGGTTGGTGAAATAGGTAAGGCACATTCTTGATTTAAGAAAAAATCTAATTTCAACAGGGTATTTGGGAAGTGAAAGTTATACAATTACATTTACAAAAAAATCATGGAAGGTCCCTAAAGGATCATGATAATAGAAAAAGGAGATAAGGTATGTATGTTGTATATATGTATTGGTAATGTTATCTTGTCTATTTCTTTAGCTTCTTCAAGAGTGGATAGAAAATTTTGGTAACATAGGCTTAGGCACATGAGTGAGTGAGGATGTAGATTCTCCACTCAAGGAAATTATTTCCATATTTGAAAAGGGTTTATTTGGATTTATGTGAGCATCATGTTTATGGAAAATAGAAAAGAGTTAGATTTCTTAGAGTTAGGAAGGAAAATAAGAGTGAAAAGTTAGAACTTGTGCATACAAATATATGGGGACCAGCTCAAGTATCATCGCTTAGTGGCTCTTATTATTGTGTTACTCTTATTCATGATGCGACTAAGAAAACTTAGGTTTATTGTATACTAAAAAAATGCTAATGCATTTGGTACTTTTAAGAAATGGAATTATTTGGTTGAGAATGTGATAGCACATAAGTTGAAGTCCAAAGATATGAATGGGGTTGGGTTAAGGTTCTTGTCAATACATGTCTGAAAACAAATAATGGAGGTGAATATTGTAGCAAGGAGTTTGATAGCTATTATTCATATCATAGGATTTGTAGAGAGAAGACAATTCTAGGAACACAACAAGGAAAAAATGTGTCAAAATGGATGAACATAGCAATCATAGAGAGTCCAAGGAGTGTTAGATTACATACAATATTTCCCTTATAATTTTGAGTAAATGTTGTGGATAATGTTATTTACTTAATAAAATAGAGGATCATCAAGTTCATTGGATGGTGGCATTCCATAGGAGGCATGGATAGGTAAAAATGTAAACTACTCATTTTTGAAGACTTTTGGTATGAATCATTTGTCCATCTCAATAGAGAAAATAGAACAAGAGGAAAAATTCAAAAAGTGTATTTTTATTGGATATGGAGTTAATGATTTTGGTTTTCGTTTATGGAATTAAGCAAGGACATTATGCATCTCATCCATATTTTATCATTAATTTTTCAAATTAAAATATTTTATTGGGCCGATCTAATGTCATGTGCGATGACAGTATTAAGAACAAACATTACACATCTCCCTCATATTGGATTGTAGAATGCCCTTCATTTCTATATATGCAATAAATTGTTGGCATTATGATGCATGTGGTGTACTTGATGGCAACCCACTTGTAGCAGGAAAACTCACTTGTATATGGCAACTAGATGAATCTACGTAACTAGATGAATCTACAGGAGAGATATCATATGTGACAGAATGCATGGCAGTTGTGTTTACAAATGTGACAAAATGGAGGGTAGTTCAAAGGAATCATTTCAGAAGTAATATAGAAAATCACATTATAACGGGTCTATTCAGAGGGAACAACTTAATGGTGCAAAAGAATAGGGTGAAGCAACAAAGCACTATAGATCAAAATCAAGAAATTGAAGAAAGAGAATGGTTTAAGTATATGTTGGTTCACCTTGTCCAAGTAGCATATACATGCGGGCTCATGGAACAGAAGAAGTATATATGTATGCACGCACTTTCATAGAAGGAAAAGTGTGTATGGGATGGAAAATCCGAGATTTTTGGTCCGAGGTATTGGTCCAAGGTTTTGGTCTGAGGTTTTTGGTCCGAGGTATTGGTTTGAGGTATTGGTCTGAGGTTTTGGTCCGAGTTTTTTGGTCTAAGGTATTGGTCTGAGGTTTTGGTTCGAGGTTTTTGGTCCAAGGTATTGGTCCAAGGTATTGTTCCGAGGTTTTGGTCCGAGATTTTTGGTCCAAGGTATTGGTTGGAGGTTTGGTCCGAGGTATTTGGTTTGAGGTATTTGGTCCAAGGTTTTGGTCCAAGGTATTAAAAAAGGATTTAAGTATATAAGAAGGAGAAGATCAAAAGGTGAAGTGCACAAGTAATGAATATTAATTAAGTGTTAGATCGAAATAAAATATGCATGTTATGGGTTTTTGATTCTTTGCTTGATCTGAACTAAGTATGCACCTGAGTGTTTGATGATGGATGAGATCTAATGATGGATTAGGATCATAATTCCTTATCATTATGTGATCTGATAATGGATAGGCTAGATCTGATTGCTAACGCATGTTTTATCCTTTATATGTGATGATATGGGTATGTCTGAAGTCTGGAATTGTAGCGAAGTTATAAGTAAGTATTTGCATGTCTATATGCTGGTTTGCTTTGGTGAAGGTGTGTATACACATTGGTTCAGATCTTCCAAGTAGTGTATGCATAAGAAAAGCTTGATGTTCAGAGATGATTGATCTATCATATCAGTGTTGTTGTTTTACTATTGTATGTTAATGAAGTCTTATTAGATATGAAAATAAAACTGAATGCATAAAGAGTTTGTGTTTGATTAATTAATTGATTGAGTAATAAGGGTGATCCTTACTGCTATTTGTTTATAACTCTGTAAATTGATAGTAGATCTTTAGAATGTCACTGATTGGTACAATTTATGGTTCAGAGGTTTTATGATTCAGTATCTTTAGAGGTATATGCAAGTTGGGATAAGGGAAGTCGCATATACACACAGGTTGGCTTCATTGAAGGAGTGTATACATTCTGACACATGCTTTTTTAGGTTACAGTTGGTTCTATTTGTTGATGCAGTGTTCTGGGTTCATATTTGTGTGCCGATTACAGTGATCTGTCTTTTCCAGTTGATTGGTTGAATTTAATTAAGTTTGAATGAATGGTTGATTCAGTTGTGTCAAAGGTTTAGTGATTTTTTGATTCAGTATGTCAGAGGTTTAGTGATTGTTTGATTTAGTATGTCAGAGCTTTCAGTGATTGATTGATTCAGTTGTGGTTGATTCAGAGATTGATGATTAGGTTTTAGCTATATCAGAAACTGATGATTGGGTTTCATTGATTGGTTTATGTGGATGTATTTGATGGTTGTATTGCAGTGGTAATTGATTTTGAGTTTCAATGTTACTAATGGGTCCAGTATGAAAATTTGATGAGAGGTGGCATTCATATTGTAGTGTTGTGTACTAGGAGTATCCAGTCTAAAAATTCATGAAATGTGGTCCCTGGAGGATGATGAGGGTTGGACCTTCAGTGAGGAAGTCGAAGCTTCCTGCCAATAGTGGCTGGTGATTTGATCAAGGGTTTGGAGCTCCCTTCCAGTGACAGTTGGAGAATGAGTGAAGGTTGTAGCCTTCTGTAGGTTGGTGCCTACGTACTAGTAAACATATTGGCTAGTACAAGAGCTAGGGGGTTGTGTCTCCCTTCCAATAGAAGCTGGAGAATGAGAGAAGGTTGTAGCCTTCTACAAGTGGGTGCTTGCATACTGGTATGGGCCTGCACCGATACAAGATTGTAAACAGATTATTATTTATATTAAAAGAAGACAGAGACAACAGCAGCAGGTGGCTTTTCTCTCACATTGGGTTTCCACCTTAAATCTTGGTGTTCATGTGTGTTGCTTATGTGTGATGGTTTATTATATTATTATTGCACATGGTTACTATTTAATGTTTAAATACATTACTGATGCACTGATTAAAGATCAACATATGATGAATTAATTGAATCATAAGTTCACTAGATATACGTTGGTTTCCTTAAGAACAGTTGCATGCCCACACTAGTTCCCTTCACTGAAGTAGTATATGTAAATCTGATTATGGAAATGAAAAAATTTATTGATTTGTAAATATTGATTCACCCCCCCTCTCAGTATTATTTCCAACATAAATATTGTAGTTTCCTTTAAACAAGCTTTCCAAATAATGTGATGGTGGCTTAAAGGAAACTATTGACTTTCAACATCAACATGATCAAAAGTAATCCAAATGCCTACTTTTACAATTTATATCATAATTTGTGATATTTGCAAGTTTGGAATCTAATTCCATTTATTGTCCTCCAAGAAAGAAGGCCCAACACCTAATTTCTTATTGGATTTGGATTACTAAACAATCTTGTCTTTGGAAAGTTATCAACCTATTAGTTTTTTATGCCTCTTATTATGTGAAATGGGTTTAATACCAACTTACTACAACTAATAGAAGGAAATGGGTAGAAAATAAGAAAACAATGTGTTGAGGGTTTGATAGCATCTAATATTTTTTACCAACTTGACAATTTTTACTTAAGTTGATAATGCCACTCAAAAATGTTAATTCTCACATAGTGCATTCCTCACCATCATGTGCCAAAAAGCACTTTTTAGTATTTATAAATTAAAATTATTAGGGCACAACTATGAATTGTATGGTTGTTTAGAATGTCATGAAGGCTTGGGTTCAATAGGAACATTTTTCTTCATTCACTATCTTGGGGTAATATTTCCAAAAATACCTTCTTTTTTCCATGCTAACAAAAAGTAAATTTTCCATTCTTGAACTAATTCCTTTAAAGTTTTAAGGCATCATGTAAATCTAGTTTGCTTTATGATTTACTTTATGCCTATATTATTAATAAATTTTTCACTCATGCCAAGTTATTAGGATATTTCACCACATTACTTCATAAAATGAAAAATCCAACTTTTTTATTTAAATGAGAGTTAAATCAAGAAAATATTTGTTATTGTTTTCTTTAAATATCACTCCTACAATGCTCCATTGAAATCTTGGGTTAATCCAAGTCCATTTAGATGACATATCTAAAACAACAAATTGATTTCCACGGTGTTCTTTTCAAAATTTTCAATATTTCTTCTCCTTACCTATTTTCTTCCCTTTCCATTTTCTTATATTTCTTTGGAGCTTTCAAATGATTGTAAATTTCTCTACAATGGACCCCTTTGCACTTTGTTGCACTCACCAAATAGCTCTACCTCTACTTCACTTTGTGAACATAATGGCAATCACTTTCTATTTCACATAATAATAATTATGCTTATGGTGAGAATCAATCAGTAATCGGAGAGATAAAATGTCACTTGTACTATTTTTATCTTTTAAGTCAATGCACTTAAATCATTAAAAAAAAAAATCGTCAAAATGACACTTGTAAGATTGTGAATGTCTACTCTTGGTGAACTTATGATCATTCCACTTCTTTCCCCTAATTCAAAGTGGAATTTTCATTTCTACTATTGATCATTCTAATTTAATGAAAGTGACAATCATTGCACTTTTCCAACTTAAAATTTAAAATGGTACTTCAGTTCACCTTCACTTCTAGATGATTTTGCTCAAATGGAATGATTCACTTAATTGGAGAAGAAAAATGGAACACATTATTTTCCCCAATCTCTACACTTAGTCAAGGGTATTGATAAAATTTATTTCAATGTTTAAGTTACTCATTCCACTTCCTTTACAAAATGGGAAGACACAATCATTTTTCTCATAGATGGCGATTCTTCCTCTACCTAGGCATAGTGTTCAAGAGGCAAATGAGATTTCTTATTTTCCCCAAGCTCCAAACTAATTATGGTTTTCATGAAATGTGTTCCATTTTTTATATCACTCATTCAACTCGCTTCACAAAATGGACTGACATGCCCAATTTTCTTGAAGTCAACAACTCTTAACCTACATACACAAAATACCATGTCATTATTTTGCTTCCCTAAAAGGAGGGATACAATTTTTAAACAATAATTAGCATGCTTATCTTCCCATGTTGTCACTTTAATCAACACCTCACCTTACTCCATTTCACATGTCCTATTAGATTACCCACTCTTAGACTAAATGACTACTAAGAAAATTCTCAAAAGGGCTCCACCATTTGGCATCTCATAAAAATGGATTGGTGTGGTGACTTCAATGTTAAACCCTAGATATTGAGATATTATGTTTTTATTAATATATTAATGTTGTCTTTATTGATAAGCTACACCCCTTAATTATACATGTACTATTTTCCTCATTTGTATACAATGGAGGCTTAGCTTTAGACATCATATCATATTTATGAATTTATTATATTGTATCCCCCTCAATGTGGCTTCTCATTCATTCTTTATATCTCATTCTCAAGATATGGAATTAACACTTTCTATTTTTATGCTATTTAGGGTATTTCATGCATAACATTCAAGGATTTAAAAAGCCACTATTAACTAGAATGGATGCACAAAGTTGCAATAGAAAAATTTATTTTCCTCAATAGTTTATATATGTAACAACCACCATTGATACCATATTGAAATATGCTCAATGTCATGACAAATTCCCTAAAATCTATCCACACTTAAATGACTGGAATTTTAAAAAATCTATGCACAAAAATGAAGCAAATTATCTAAAACCTATCACGAAGGACATAATGTTCAACTTGCACTTAGATAATATGTTATGGTGTAATTATCTCCCTCTTCACCTTCTTTAAGGAACTAGGGCACTGCTACCTCAATTTTTTACCACATAAACTCTATTAAACATCTCTAACTAATAATTGAATGTTAATATGAAGCATAATCCCATGTTAATATATAATTTATTACAATACCAAGGCCTCAATTATTAGAATAACAAACTCAAAACATGCCCATCCACCATGCTAGACAACATAAAACATATGCTAAAGCTCATATTTCTCAAAGTTTCATATTTATCATAAATTAGAATGTTCATTTTATTGATGTAATTATGATAGTCAAGCAACTAATACAGTTACACCACTATTTTCATTTCAAATTAATAATGTTGAACGAATATAATGGTGTACTTGGCTCACTCTTTACCTTCTTCAAGGCATCAGGGCACCACTGCCTAAAATTTTTACCACATAAACTCTATTTAACATCTCTAACTCATAATCAAATGCCAATATGTAGCATAATCCCTTCCTAAATAATTTTTTTTTTCTATAAGATTGATTCCTTAGTGGCTACAATAACCAACTCACAACATACCAAACCATGGCACTAGAAAATATAAAACCTACGTTAAAGATTATATTGATCATAGAGTCATATTTACATCAATATAACATGCTAATTTTGTGAAATAATTATGACAATCAAGCAATTGATATAATCACACCATTGCATGCATTGCATGTTGATAATGATAAAGGAATAGTGTGCAAGTATTAAAATTTGGAGATTAACACACCACACATATTATATCACAATTCATTGTTGTAAAAGGAAACATATGATAGAAACAATGCTTATCTACAAATATATTCATTATCAGATTGAATGGCTATCAAGGATTGATTTTCCACTTATCCATAGGGTCTCATTATAAACAACACACTACCACTCCCCCACCCCTCTCGCTCTCACCAACCCCATCGAGGCTATGCATTGATAAGGGAAGGGAAATAATCCCAAAATCTTCATTTCATCATCTCTCCACATATACTGAAAACATACGCACTAGGCTACATGCTAGGTACAAAACAGGAAGACAACTATAATCATGCACATTAACAACATTGCGATAATTAGCTACATAATGTGCTAGCATACTCACTAGAACAAACATCCCTTAGCAAACTTCTTTCTATAAAAAATCATTTATTCTACTAGCCAATGCACTAAATTCATCATCACTAAACCAATAATTCAAAATGCTTTTAGTCTACATGTTGTTCTTATCCCTTCTTCAAAGCTAAAAAAATAAATCATAAATAATTTTATCCTATATTCAATCCCTCTCTCTCAATATGTTTCTCATGCAGATGACTTCACCTAAGTGCTTGTTCTCCCACCATCAAAGACAATGAGCAAAAACAAAAATCAAACCTCTTTCCAATTCTCATTGACATTCACTCTCACAAGAACAACAAAAGAAATATAATGAACTCTGTGAGAAAGAAGAGTCTTTCCATAATCGTAAAAGTTACATTTGTACAAAATATGGCGGGTGTGCACAAAAAGTATCAAGTCCCAATGTCTCTCTCAAGGCCCATATGTTCAAGCAACTTACCTTATTATGAAGGAATAATTTGTTGAGTTCCACATGCCCCTTTCTCTATCCCCCTTTTCTCATTGTTAGTTATTAAGTCATAGTTCCTTATATTTACACTATGGTGGTCATTTATATGCCCTATTTTATAATAATCTAGTTCAATTAATTACATCATGCATGCGTTTCCACTTGCCCCTACATAGGAAAACATAAAATAAAACTAATAAATATATACTAATGGGTCCTTAGCCTTAGGATCTCTATTAGGAATTTACACAAAAATGCAACTTTTCATGCATACATATTATTTAGAACAAGAGGTATCGTTGACTTGTCACCTAGGAAAAATAAACGTTTACATCATATGTACACATTGACTCGTGTCCAAAAGAGTGTTATGCACCAAACACAATAATTAACTCTACATTTTAAGAATTATAAATAAGAATGAATGTGAAGCCCATTCAAGTGGGAAACCTTCTTTTATAATAAAATAATTGGACAAGATAAGATGATTTTTATAACTAGGTCTTCTTAGCATATATAGGAGACATAAGATATAATTGCAATTAAAGAGTTCCAACCAACAATACTAATATAACAATAAAAATGTAATAACTCAATATCTAGCCTTAAAATTCCCCTCCTTTCAAACAAGTGTTTCCCTCATTACTTGAATATGTCCGAATATTTTTGCATGAATAATATGCCTTCCCATGTCACCTCTTCTACTAGTAAATTCTTCTACGTAATGAGGTACTTCGTAATTATTTTTTTTTTGTATCTACTTGATCCTTATTTCAAGGATTGTTTTCAGTTCTAGGATGAATTAGGGGATTTTTGACGTCTAAAATGGGCCTCCTGAAGAAATTATAAAATAATAATGGAAATAATAAAATAATATTAGATTACATCATCAAATTTTAGAGGAAAAATATAAAAAAAAAAACAAAAACTCTTTTTTCAACTTATCTCCCTATGGGTTTACTCAAATTTCGAGTGGCAACACTCGTTGGATGCATAATTTTATTCCTCATCCAAGGAGTACCCATGTTGCATAATATCAATGGACCCTACTACACGAAAAATGAGAAATACATGAAAAGTGTGATTGCAATGACATGTTTTCATGTATTTCTCATTTTTCTTGTAGCAGGGTCCATCGAAATTATGCAACATGTGTACTCCTTGGATGAGGAATTAAATTTTTCATCCAATGAATACTCCTACTTGAAATTTGAGTAAAACCTTAGGGAGATAAGTTGAAAATACGAGTAGAAAATGTAGTTTTATTATTTTTTTATCTTTTTACTTTTTAACTCCAAAAATTATTAATCATCCCCCATGGTTGACATCATCATCTTGAATCCTATTAGTTTTTATAAAGTTTATTTTGGTTGTACATTTTTCTTAGGAGGCCCATTTTAGACCCCAAAATTCCTCTAATGGATTTTTTTCTTCTTCATTAATATCTAGTAAAATACATTGAACTAGGATCTTGCCTCATATTACCTTCTCTAAGCAAGAAACATGTAAGATTAGGCGTACATGTGAAACTGGATGCAACTCCAATTTGTCATCCATATTTAAAATCCTTTGCAATACCTTATGGAGACCATACTCCTTGGGTGCTAATTTATTGTCAAAAAATTTAGAAAACACTTTGTGTACATGTTTAACCCAGTCCGACATTTCGGGTGGACACTTCATCCATCATTAGAGACCATAAAGAAAAAATATGATAAGAGTGAGTGTTCATCAGACTTTAATTATTGATATTTACCAAGAGATTAAATTAATGATAAAAATATATATAATTATTAAAATAAACGGTCTAAAGATTATTAAATATTAAATGAATTAATAAATGGTTAATTATAAATTATGGAGAAAATTAATAGGAGGGTTGGATTAATAGTAAATTATAAATATATATATATATATATAATAGAGAGAGAGAGAGAGAGAGAGAGGAGAGAGAGAGAGAGAGAGAGAGAATATTTGTATATATTACATTATATGAATTATAACATATAATATTATAATAATATATCATATTTAAATTAAATGAATTAACTTTAGTTTATCTATATGTATATATAAGATTTTGAGACGGGGAGGGAGAAAGAAAATAATAAATTAAACTAGAAAGGAGAAATGAAGCCTTGAAGAAGGGAAGGGGAGGTGTGGCAGGTTTACAGATAAAACGGGAAAGGACTGGTGATGTTAAAGATAAAGGAAATAAATTAGGTGGGGGGATAACATCATATCATATCATTGCCAAGAGTTTGGCCAAAAATAACATCAATACCATATGAGAACCCCATAAAATCCACAAACAGTTATTCCGATTAGTCAAACATAAGTTTGATCCCATGCAAGGATCAGGTGTCTACCAAATTCCTTGTTCATGAGGAAAGTCTTACATTGGCCAGACTAGCCCATCACAGCCTATCTTAAGGAGCACATTACGGATACCAACCATCATCGAGTGTCAAATTCTTCCATCACCGAGCACTCCTTCAATGGCAAGCACCTTATTTATTTTGACCATGCTATAATACTAGCTTATGTCCCATTTTATAATGCTCAAATCAGTGTGATGCAGGAAAAATATGAATTTTCCTGCAAGCTCCACTTATATGTCATAAAAATGTTTACATAATTTGGAATCTCTATGGATTCTACCCAAATTCAAGCTTGAACTAGCTAGAATTCGAAATGGAATTCTACCCAGCTCTACTATTCAATTGTATTTATACAACACACCTATTCAGAGACTCAAATTCATACTAATTCTATATTTCACTAGAATTCTTCAAGCAATTATGCATGTACATAATTTATACACAGAAAGCATGAAAATATATTTCAATAATTAAAATCTATACATACACAAATACTCAAATACTATCTTCTTCCCTTGGCCTGATTCTACATTCATTTGTCCATTCTCTCTTTTCCTCATACTTACTCACTTCTTTCATTGCCCATAGGCTTACAATAGATATAATTTAGAAATATCATAGATTGTTCTAGATCCTAAAATCACTCCATAAATCATATTTTTCGAATTTCTAAAATCCTCAATCTATCCATAGAATCCCTCATGATTTATAAGGAAGTGTTGTAGCGACTACAAAAACTATCCAAAATTTTTCCTTTGCTTCATTTTGGAGAATCCTTCTTAAAATCACAACAACTCATCTCGCATGGACCTAGGTACTTGTGCTTTGATTGAGATTTGTTTTTTGCATTATGGCTCGTATTTTCTCACTTGATTTACTATCTAACCCACAAGTTGACCTCTTGACTTGGTTTCAACCGAGTTCTAGGCTTGCCTTAGCGAACTATTCAATCCATGAGGGTGTTAGCGCTTGAAATTTCACCTCAGGCTGAAAAAGGCAAACCTCAAGGCAACATCAAACCATTTAGCCTCGTAGCTAGCCCTACGGGGCAGGAGAAGGCTCTCTCCGGTCAATCTCAGTAAAATC
>APFE031137037.1:32812-92885 GCA_000404065.3 Pinus taeda | reverse complement strand
ATACGTTGATTTTGAGCTAGACAATCACATATGCCTCTCAGTGGTGAAGGTAGAGTGACACAGATTTAGTGGGATCTTGCCAAATGGCTCCATATTTATTAGTATTATGTTTTTGAAATTGGTTTGCTTCAGTCTGTTGGGGATGCCCTTATGGTGTTTTGAAATAATGATTGATCTTATAGTGTTGTTGCGAGATGATTCTTGGTGTATTTGTTGGTTGTTGAGATGGATGTGAATAGTGTTGATGGTAATAAGTTAGCAGGTTCAAGGGGAGAAGATGTTATGCTTCTAATATTGCATTGTTGGAATGATGAGTTTTGAAGCATTTCTTGTTGCATGATGATGACGAGTTCATGATTTACTCACTATTGTTGGCATATTTCATTTATGAGAAGATATATATGTTGTTCTCATTATTTCATGAGTTATCAATGATGCATGGATTTCATGTGGTGGAGTTATGTATGATGCCTATGGAGGTACTCTTTGTTTTCACATGGAAATAATATGTATATGCTTCTTATGGTATCGTTTATGGCTCTTAAAATATGGGGAGAGAGCGTGTTGACCTTCATGAGATGAGGTCAAGGGGATGCATTGATGACAATACCTTCTTGTAAAACCTTATTCTTTCGCTATAGTTGATTGGTTATGCTTGGAGATATTTCATATTTCATCACATGTTGATGTTATTGGGGAAATTAATCCTACAAAGCTTCATAATGAGGATGTTCATGCTTCCATGTTTCTACTATCATATGTTTATGTTGCACGGTGGTTACCGATGAATATTATGGTCTTTATATCTCATTGTTGAGGTTCTTTGGTTTTTGTCATAAGTGTCATATATGTGTCTTGATGCAAAAGGTTGCGAAAAGGCACATGTTGTAATCATTATAAAATTTAGTCATGTATGGGCTATTGGGATAAGGTCATTTCATGTATGTAACCCTATTATTTTGGGTGACTAATGTAATCATAGAGTCATCGATGATAGGAAAAATCATTTTTGGTTCATTCTTGTACTTTATTGGATACCTTTAGAATGTTAACCATATGCTCAGAGGAAGCATGGTAATTATGTGGATTTCATATTTAGCAGATCCGACTTTCAAAAAGATAAGTATTTTATTCATCCAGGTTATGTGCTTCATCATTGATGTCAAAGGGGGAGAGAAGCTTGGTGTTTGGAGAAAGGTTTTTGGAGAGAAGTATTGGTATTTTCAAGTTTTTACAAGTCATTACCAAAAACCAAAGTGGTTTCCATCAAGTCAAAAAGGGGAGATTGTTGGCATTATGGCTTATGTGTTCTACTTTATGGAAACCCGCATAATAAAGATGTACTTGATGTCAACATTGATGACTATGGAACTCTTCTAGATTGGTATAGATGCTACAAAGGATATAGACAAAGAAATGATTGTTATATTATAGATTGATGATAAATGTTAAGTTTGAGAAACTATATGTAGATTTTTTGAAGGGTCGCGTACATACACAAGTCTTATACGTGAAAGTCATGTATAGTATCTGAACTATTGTAATCTAGATACTAGGGTTCATTCCCATGGTATTAGCCCATAATAATTGGAGTGAAAAAATTCATTTTATCTCATCAAAAAATAATAGACATTACCAAAGTATTTACCTAAGCTATTGAAAAAGGAAAAAAAACTCTATAAGGAAGTGGAGATCAAGGTGTTAACTGTGAAAATAATGGATCTTTTATGTGTGTTATGATCTAGAAAAGCTATGCCCAAGGAGCATGGAGGAGGCTTAGATCTAAGGGATCGAAAAGTGTAGTGGATACTAATGAATATACATGCTTGATTTGTTTATGCTCATAGATAACAATGATAGTTATGTGATGATAATGATTCTCTGATATGAATGTGTGACAATGAAGTTTTTGAAGTATGTGTTGTGGTTATAGCGAAAGTATACTTCACTAATTCATATTTGTACACATTTTTTCTTTTGAATAATAATGTACATACGCAAATCGATTTTTGGGTAGTTGGGTATATATGCATCGATGTATTTTCTAGTATGTCGTGATATGTACATGAGTTTTCCACATATTAAGTGTGTATATATAGTAGTTTTCTTAATTATAAGCACATATATATTATGAATCAGATGTGTTCAATTTTTTTAGGTATTCCTTATGATAATTGTTAATGTGATTTGTTCTATTTGTTGTTGTATGTTAATAATGTCTTGATTTATTTCTGACAGTGTTGTCTGGGCTAATTTCTATATTAATTAGTTATGATGAATGGGAATGGTTCAATGATATGTGATTAGTTCCATACTTGATTCAATAAGTTGTTTTATTAGATAAAAGATTCAATGTTCATTAATATGATATATGTGCACGTGTTTAATGGAGAGAAAGTGTGTATATACGTAGGTTCTATTAAGAATAATCACGTACATATTCTTAAGTTTAGTCGTTCTAGTTAGGTTTTGTATTTAGTAGTTTGATGGTTTGGAGATTCAGTTGATTTACAAATATTCAATGATTCAATTTTATTTCAGTATTTCAGTTTGGATATTGGTTTCAGGCTTATTGTTGATGTGGGTCCAATATGAAAATTTGATGAAAGGGGTGCATAGGTTATTTGATGATTTTTTGAGACATCGATATAGTATAAAACATTCTAAAAAGTTTTTTGGAAGGAATTGAGAGTTGTATCTTTTAGTAAGGGGGTAGGAGTTCCATTCTGGTAGGTGTCGATAATTGAGTTCTTGGGGTTGTAGATCCCTTCTAGTAGGAGCTGCAGAATGGAAGGAGGTTGTAGCCTCCAGCAGGTAAGTGCCCATGTGCTCATAAGAGCTTGTACCCGTACAAAATGTAATGGATAATTTATTTATATAATTAGAAAAAAGATAGAGGCAAGGAAAACAATGGTTTTCTCCCACATTGGGTTCCCACCTAAAATCTTGGTGTTTTATGTGTGTTGCTTATGTACCATGATATGTTTTATCCTTTACTTCATACTCGAAATTTATTGATTTAATGACATAATGGTTAAAGATAAACATCTGATGGAATACACGACAAAATAGTAAATTGGATATACATTGGCTTCATTCACTTAATTTGCGTACATAGGTAGCTTTCTTTAAGAATAATAGTGTACATAATTATGTATATGAAATTTAAAGTTAAAGTGAATTAAAATATAGATTCCTCCTCCCCCCACCCCAATATTTTTCCTAAAAACAATATAGATTCATTTCTTCACCTTGGAGACAAATAGTGGTGTATTTTGCAAGGTGTGGGGGCTAATGTCTTGGGGTTTGAACTTGTGTGGGATATGTGAGAGGGTTGTGAGATGGAATTTGGAAACATGATTTCTATATGTTAATGGAATTTAGGTCTATAAGAGTGAACTTTTTGGTACCAAAAATGCATATACTAATTCCCATTAAGGACTTGCGAGGTACAACATGGAGCTAAACACGTTCATCACCACCTAGGGAATATAGGGTGACACTAAGGGGTGAATGTGTGACTTTATATTACCCTAAATGCAAAAATTTATTCCTGAACAATAACTCTCATTTACACCACAAATGCACACTATTACACCCCCCACCACACTCCACCTCCCTATCCACCCACCACCCACCACAAAAAATTGATTAGGTGATGGTAGGGAGAGGGAGATGTAATTATGGCACCATAAGCTGGGGATGAAGATGCACATATGTACCTCACAAAGGTGGTGGGAGTATGAATGTGTACATTTTCATTCCACATGAGATGTGGAGGTTTAATATGTGCTTTTCTAACATCACAATTATACACCCTAATCCTCCCAATATGTAATTTTCATAGTGAATTTGTGCACCATACTTCAAAGATGGTGGGTGGTGAACATGTGCATTTAAAAAACAGTTAAAAATAAATAAATTCCCCATCTATGCATTGTAAATGTAGGTGATTGGAGAGGAAAAGGTAGTATGCATTTGTGGAAATATTGTTCAAATAATGGGTCGTAGTTGGTGAAGATATGTATTTGTATTCTAATATTTTCATAACCTAGACATATATTTTAATAATTTTCACCCAATACCTATAATTTTACTATAGAAACATCACCCTTTATACTACAACATTATCATTTTATGGGTACAATCACGATTAACAACTCACTCGTCTATGAAATTTGAAAATTGTCCATTAACATACATGACTTTAAATTAATGAAATTTTCATACCATGTAGCCACCCTCTAGAATGATTTTCATATAAAATGTATTTGTATAGATTTCCCTTTTATATTCATGCATGGAATCCAAAATATACCCAATGGTAAGCTACAACTATGGCTACATGGATGCCCTTCCAATTTATCAAGATAAAGGACATACATGGAATTTTTATATATTTTACAGTTTACACTTTCTAATGTGGCCATGTCATGAATATAAATAATTTAAAGGCATACACCCAAGCTATATCATGATATATTTGTGTGCGTGATTTTCTAAATCATACATGTTCATATTTCCTAAATTAAATATTATTAATATCGTCACACCAAAATTCAAAGAAATATACACGAATTTCATATGGATGCTAGCCACATAAGAACAAGGGGAAATGAAATATATAGCTAGTATTTTACTATTTTAGATGTTCTTATGGGGTATGTGAAATGGAAATTGGATTTTCATCCAAATCCAACATGCATCAACTTTTCAAAGTAACAAAACCCCGTGAGAAACTTTGTGAATATGCCACTTTTAGGTAGCACATGTGATTTTTTTTATTGTATTTCATGATAGGTTATGAAGAATCCAAAAGAACAAATACATGCAAGGTAGTAGATCTCAATTAAAAGAAAAAAGACAAAAGACCACAACAAGCAAAAGTGAAAGAGTTTGGTTTGAAAAAGTTAGGATAATATGGGAAATAAAACCATCTATGTAATCTTCATATGTGTATGCAAGAAAACTATAATAGGAAAAACTATTTCCTTGGGTAATGACCTTACATACTTGGTTTATTTATGTTGTTTTCCATCAATCAAAACATAGGTATCCATGGAAGCCTATGATATTTTCTATACTATTTGTTTAATGATTCAAATGTGATGTATTATTTTACTAGAATGAAGATCACAATTCTCATGTAAATAGTTATCCTGGTGAGGAATAAGGGATCATCATCTAGTAAAGAAATATATCCTTCTCCTTAGGAATACTCAGGAGAATAAGTAAATATTTTTTTCCTTTCTTATTAGCTTTAAAAATTGATTGATTGGTCCAATATTTGATACATGCCATATTCGTGAAATAACATGGAAGGAAATGTTGTGGGATTATTTTGTTGGGTGCATAAAAAAACAAAATTTAGGGTAAAATATTACTCCAAAAAAGTGAAAATGGAATCCCTATATCTCCTTTGAACAGATGAGATTATTTTATTTCTTTCCAAAATCTTCTTCCATTAGTGAGTAGTCAAATGAGATGGATACATTGATGCACATAATCCATTGATCATGGCTTAAGAAAATTGGCCATCATCCTCAATGAAGTGATAATCCATCAAAATAACCATCTAATACTAAACACTTATAACATTGGTACATCATCATGAAACAAGAATAATAAATAAACCAAGGACCATATGGAAAATACTATAATTAATGCACATTATGAGGACAACCCATGGTGGCCTATATGATTTTATAGCAAGGAAGTATCCATAATACCAAATGTGTCCTCATATTTGGGTTTCTTTACTATGAAACTCTACATGTGATTGATAATTGATGAATATTTTTGCCAATGAATTCAATATGCTTCATTTATAATATAGGGTGAGGATGTGTAATGTTTACAAGTCAATATGCATATTGGCGACATCATAAATATACACCTCCATCCTACCCTAAAAAGTGAAACTAGATGATATTTTTAATGTACCTAACCCACTGCCAAGTTATCCTAACCAACATTTGAGGCCTGATTTTGTGCCGATTACCATGGTAGACTATTTCTTGTGTAATTTTCCATTTTCTTGAAAATTCAAAGCTAGTAAAATTCATATCTAAAAGCATGATAAATTCAATACCTCTCCATAAAAATATTTTAACATGAATATAATTCTTAAAATAAGATTCATATACATTTCAAAGATATATATGAATTGTTGTAGCATAATACTAAGTAACATAGAAAGTAAAAAACTTATGTTTTTATTTGTCTAACTGGATACAGACCTTTAGGTTTCCTCCAATTCGTTTTTTCTCAACTTTCAATCATTCCTGAACTGGGGCTTTGACTCCATGCTATGGAAGCTCACCCAAATCATGATACATCTCTAGTACCATTAATATGAAAAGGTATCTAACATCGGCAGCCTCCAACCTACAAGCTCATGTCCCCCATCGTCTTGCAATCAAGCAATGAGAAACCTTCTCTGGACAAAATCTCCCTTGTGTTGTTCCATCAGCTTCAAGAAATACAATTCATCTAGACATATATTTTTTTGAAACTGGCACTCTAGGAGTTCTTGCTTCCATTGAAGGTATTTCCAATGTTTGAATAATTAGGCTTCATAGTGCCAGCATCATTCTTTTTATATGCATATACTCTCATGCATGGCACTTCCCCAAGTCACTTAATAGACCATGATTATATCATGTGCTATTACTAATGATCATCAAATCATATGGCCCTTTTTTTATGTACATCAAGTCTTAGCACCTCATACTCTTTTTGTCTTACTCATTTTACAATTGTAATGTATTTATTAACATGCATGTGATATTAAATTCACAACACTAGGATTTATAGCCTCAAAATTTGTTAAAGACATATATACATGGGAATATTGGTTGCAAAATATAACAACATGCATACACATGGGCACACTTGCCCCAAACAAAAATATCGACTCACTGACCTAGTTGATATGTTCTAACACACGAGGTGAAATAGGACATGTTCATGTTATTTACAATTCAGGTTCAAGTAGGGCTGTTACATTCCCGTCCTCATTACTTATGCATTTTCCTCAGTGCTTTATATATATATATATATACACATATATACAATAGGATTATCCAAAAATATGAGCGAACTCCTTTCTCATTACATCTTCATGTTCCCATGTAGCATATTCAAGACCAAAATTGTTCCATCACACTATTACCAATGTGATGGTATGACTATAGGGTTCCTTGACCTTCGCTTTTGAAATCCACACTAAATTAACATCAAAGTCTCCCTCAGGTTCCATCAAAATCATATTCCAATCAATTGCATGGTTAACACTAGAAACAAATTTTTTATGAAATGAAATATGAAATACACTTTGAATATTCATGGATGCTTGAAATGTAACCCTATATGAAGCCGTAGCAATCCTCTCTAGGATTTAAAATAGTCCATAATATCTCACTGCCAATTTTTTATGACTTCCCAATTTTAGGGAAACTTTCCTCACCTTCACCCTCATGAAGAGATGATCGCCAATTTAAAATTCCATTTTTCAAATTTTATTATCTACACAAATTTTCTTTCTATCGTGGCTAGCCTTCAAATTCTACCTCATTTTTTTCAATTGCACACTCATTTCCTTCAGCGTGTTTGGACCACTAATGGCTTTATTAACTAGTTTGTCTTAACTCAAAAGCATGTTGCATTTTATGCCATAGAAGGCTTTATATGGACTCGTCTTCGAATATTTTTTAATATCCATTATTATAAGAAAACTCCACCAAATGAAAATATTTCTCCCATTTCAATGGTTTTTCCATCATATACATACCCAACATGTATTTAATCGGTTCCAAATCAATTTTATAAGTCTATCCAAAATTTGAATGTAATTTGGGATACCTTTTCGAAATAATTTCCTTCAGCACACCATGTAGTCGAGGAATTTACTTGATGTAAATCTCCACAAAATTAGTTTCCTTTCATGTTCACTTCATTGGAAAATAGTGTTAAGAATTGTTGAGTTTATCCACCACAACTATGATGTAACATCCTCCTCCCACATCTACCCAGGTAACTGGCCAACTAGGGTAAACATGTGATGAGAGGATACTATGATTATATTCAACATCCTATGTGACCTTAAGGAAATGGAATCAATTTAAACGCAACATATATAACTTCCACATCAGCTATAGGACCCATCAGAACCATGTCAACACTTCATGCCATAAGCCCTTGGGTCCCACTAAAATTTTTGATCACTTGACCTCTAGATGCTCTCATAATATAGGTCTTCTAGCGTCTAGGAGGCTATGGAAATTCTCATTCTAAAGGCATGCAATTGTCTAGGGACTATTTAGTCTAGTTTTGTTCCAACATCCCTGGGTTTTGAACCACTTTTCCAGGCCCAGATCCCAAGTCACTATCCATAATTTAATGTCATATCTAGAGTATTAATATAGCAGGGAAACAATGATACAAAAGGAAATTATTGAACAATCCCTTCATGATACCCCTACTAGCCATAGAGGCATTTCAACAAACATATCACAAATACGTAATTTACAGGTGTAAACAATAGATTTAAGCTTAGCTATCTCATACATATATGGGAATTGCTAAGAACCAGTATTCCCTCATATCACCTACTGCAGTATCATCTATTAGGTCATAGATACATCATCAATTCATTTACATGTGAAAACATGATGAGACCCATATATAGCCACGTTCATAAAACACATATATAACCAACATAATAGCAACATAAATACCAATGAAATCACAACCATATGATCCACATATAAACCAATATAATACGCACACAAACACAAGGAGAAATAATCTCATATTGATGTTACAAAATCTAAACCCAGAATGGGGCTACACATTCCTCTCGATCGTAGAATGGCTGAGCCAAATATCTCTTCAGCCATTCACCCATGTGCCATATTTGAAGCATGAATGCGGGACTCAAACCCAAAGAACCAACTAGAGCATACCAAGGCTAAACTGCCTCACCCTCATCAATAGAAACTATCCTTTACCTTAATCCAACTCGGATCACTAGACCAACACAATAAACATGTCATAATAGGCTTTACCATGATCTCCACCCTATCACTAGGCCAAAAAAAAAATGGATGCCACTTGATTTCTCCACCTACTTTGTGAGGAATTTTATCTCTCATAGTCTCTTTGGCTTTACCACAATTCAATCTCAGATCACTTGGCCTAAACTGAGACCCACTCTCCATGCTTTACTACATATCCCAAACCCAAGATTAATAGTCCCAATGAAGCAAAAAGAACCTCCTAAATTTATTGTTTATCCTCCCATTCAATAGCAAGGATTCCTAGGCCCACCGAGGAAACATAATCTTAGCTTTACCACAACCCATAGTCTGGCTCATGGGCCACTAGGCCAATGGATTTACTGTGATTCATAGTCCATTTCATGGACCACCAGGCCATGTGCTCTATCATTTAGAAATATACCTCACTGATCTTCAGATCCATTTAGTAATCCAGCTCATCAAAACATGAAAACCCTATCACACCATGGTTACCATAAAATGGCAAGGCTATGCTGAAAACACTATCACACTTGAGAAAAACCATGCGAGAACAAAAAAATAACCACATGCAATACCATGCATGCCAAATCTAGCAAGGAAAATACACATGCAAACCGATACTTGCAAAGGATCATGTTGTAGCTGGCTGATAATGCTTTTTCTTGCTTAAATTTTGCTTCCTCTTTCCTTATTTTCCTTTCTTTATGCAACGTGAAAATGCTCCAATAAATATCTAAGTGTCCAAGAGTGAGAGATAGAGAGAGAATAATGAGATAGCTCTAAAACTGAACTGATAAAATGTTAACAACTGATCCTTAGAATCATTTTTATTAATGAGGCTTATATTTTCTTCATTTTTATCCTAAAATGCAACATGTGACCTTTCACCTCCCATTTCTCCTAATTTCCAATATTTTAATAATTAAATGCGATTTTTATTTTTTATTTTTCCTTTCCAAAGCCTTAACCATTTCTTTTGCCAATTTTCGTAGCCATTATAAACTGATGAATACCCACACAAGGATGTCATGCCCAACATTAATCTTAGAATAAGTGTCCCATCAACTGTGGTTATTATTTTTTTTCCTTTATTAACTTTTATTACATGGAATTTTCACCAGGATTGTTATAGAACCCTTCCCTTTTGGGGACACTGCCTGTGGTGTTCAACCACACCTATACCTCAGCAAGACCACTAAAACAAAAGCATACTACCCATGTATCTTTATAACATAGCTCAATGTAGTATTTAAAATAATCACCCTGTTGAAGAGGAAACCAACACGACAACATAACAACATGATAACATAATGACATGCCACTAATACCTCTTATTGCATCTTTATAACATAGCTCATGGTCATATTTACATCGATATACATATGTACATATACCAAAACATCATCATATTTACATCCATATACATGTGTACATATACCAAAACATCATTGAACATGTACCAAAACATATACCAAGGACATATACCAAAAAACCATACCAACACTACTTTCCACCAACCTGAAAATAAAGAAGGATACATAGCCCACATCTGATACACCATCTCCCATGTAACTTCATTGGGCCCAAAGTGCTTCCATTGCAATTTAACCTCCTCGATTTCTCAGTTCTAGAGAATGAGCACCTTTTTCTACAATATAGACTTAGGCTTCAGCTGGAATTTCCATCTAGTTCCACCTACAATACAAACCATTCAACCACATGAGCAACATATTTAACATACTCCTTAAGAAATGACACATGGAAAACATCATGGAATTTCACTGTTAGAGGCAGTGAAACCCCATAGGCTACTGGCCTAATCCTCTCAATAATACTGAAGGCTTCAAAAAATTGTGGTGCAAACTTGGCACATGATCCAATCCACAAGGAAATCTTCTTTGGTTTGACATGAAAATATACTTGTTCCCCAACCTGAAACTCCTTCAACAACCTGTTCTGATATGAATAGCTCTTCTACCTATCCTGTGTTTCCTTAAGATTCTTCTTGGTTACTAGCATTTCCTGTTCCATGTCTGCCAACATATCTGATCCAATAAGTACCATGTTCATGGGATCACTCCAGCTGATCAGAGTACCTTGAAAGGACCGATCCTTATTGACTACTGATAAAAATTGTTGTATGCAACTCAGTTAATGGAATATACTCCTCCCGGTTTTGTTGTTGATGCATCAGATACATCCTCAACATGTCTTCGAATATCTCATTGACCTTCTCTGCCTATCCATGTTCCTGCGGATGATAAGTTGTATTGAAGGCCAACTCTGTGCCCAAACCTGCAAATAAATCCATCCAAAACATGGAATTGAAATTTTCATCCCTGACACAATCTTCTTCGGAACACCATGCAATATGACCACATCTCCAATGAATACCCGTGCAACATCGCTAGCTAAGAATTCAAAATTCACTAGAGTGAAATGTGCAACCTTTTTCAACCTGTCCACAATAACCATGATCGAATCATGTTGTCTCACTATCCTTGGCAAAACTTTTATGAAGTCCATGGAAATGACCTCCCATTTCCATTCTGCAATCGCAATCAGTTGTAGTACTCCACCTATATTCTTACACTCTGCTTTCATAGGATGACAATTAAAACACCTAGCTACAAACTCTGCTACATCCCTCTTCATATTCGGCCAATAATAAAAATTCTTTACTAAATTCAATCTCTTCTGATAACCTCAGTGACCTGAATACGTTTTAACATGAAACTCCCTCAAGATCACATTCTTGAGCTCACTCCTATCTGGCACATATATCCTATTTCTGAATCTAACCAATCCAACTATTCTATGACAATAATCCAGATCGTCTGCACTTGCACCTGTACTTATACTTGTACCTCTACCTCTACATGTACCTATACCACCACATGTACGTGTACCTATATTCTCCTGAAACATGTGCACAATCTCCATATACCTAGCATCTTGTTGTACTACCTGCAAGATCCTATCATGTAAGTATGTCCCATAGAGGCTCATAGCTGCTAAGTGATTTACTTGTATCTGCCTTCTAAGAGAATCTTCCACCCTATTCTATCTATCTTTGATGTACCTGATCTTGAGGTCAAACTCACTTTTCATGGCCAACCATATACCTTGCATGGCATTCACATTTGGTTGGTCAAACAAATACCTCAACCCAATTTGATCACTTATTAGTATAAACCTCCTCCCTAGAATATAGTGCCTCCACATCTTCAATGCATGTATGATCACTGCTATCTACAAATCATGTCGAGTATTTCTTCTAATGCTTGTTTAATTTTCATGACTCACAACATACTAACTATCCATGTTGCATAAGGACTCCACCAAGTCCTCTCTTGCAATCATTTGTGCACACTACAAACTCTTTTTCTAGATCTGCAATATGTAACATCGGTGCATGTGTCAATAACTGTTTAAGATGATTAAAACTAGCCTCATAGTCCTCTATCCACTCAAAATTCTTACTTTTCCTCTACAATGATGTAATAGGATAAGAAAAATGTGAGAATTTCCTTGTGAACCTCCTATAATAGCCTACCAACCCCATGAAATATCTCACCTGATCTAAATTCTAAGGAGCTTCCAACTCCATGATGGCCCTTATATTTTCTGGACATACTCCAATTCCCTCCTTGGAAAAAATATCTCCTAAGAAGTGTACCTCGGTCTAAAAGAAATTACACTTGCTAAGCTTAGCATACAACTAATTCTCCCTTAAGAACCTCAACACTGCTTCAAAATGCTCAACATGATCTTCCTCATTTTTATAATATATTGATATGTCATCAATGAACATAATAAAATTTTTATCCAAATATAGATGCAACACACTATTATTCAAGCACATAAATTTAGTTGGATCATTAGTCAAACTGAATGGAACTACAACAAAATTGTAATGCCCATACCTGGTTTGGAAAGTTGTCTTGTAAATGTCCTCCTCTTTGATGCATACTTGGTGATATCCTAACCTCAAGTCGATCTTAGAGAACACTGCTTCTCCCTTCAACTAATCAAACTAATCATCAATCCTTGGTAATGGATCCTTTTTCCTAATATTCACATTGTTCAACTGCCTTTAGTCAATGCATAATCTAATTGTTCCATCTTTCTTCTTCCCAAACAACACTAGTGCACCCCAAGGTGATACACTTGGTCTAATGTATCCTTTGTCCAACATTTCCTTCAACTACAACTCCAACTCAACCAACTCGGGTGTTCTCATCCTGTAAGGTGATTTTGATGTTGAAGCTACCCCTAAAAATAACTCAATAGAAGCATCTACCTCCCTCTGAGGTGGAAAATTTGAAATGACCTTAGGAAATACATCCTGAAACTATTGTAGAACTGGGTACCTGCTCAAAAAATCTGCATCCTCAACTTCCTTACCCTTGTCACTAGAAATTTGCATTGAAAGCAACATACACCCTATCCTACGACTACACTTTTCCTACATAGATTTCACCATCCTAACTGATGTGCCTTTATTGTTTCCCTGTAAGATGCTTGGTTCCGCATTGTCACCCAAACACTCAATGGCTTTGTCAAGATCTTACCCAATGATGAACTCACTTCTTTGTACCTGTAGCCAACTATACGAACCAACATTCTGCATGAAATTACTTAGTCAAACCACACTTATCCACTAAGTCAAGACTAACATAGCTATAATCCAATCTAGGGTCAATCAAAATATATATAATTTGATAAATAAGCTTATTGTCCATCTTAATGATAGATGCATGATGGTCTCCCTGTTTGTTACCCAATGCTGTATAAATATGGAAAGCACTCTAACCAACATCCCCAACAGTCTACACCTCCTGTGCACTATATATCTGAGGCTTACCACCCTAATTTTATGGAAAATATCTCTTAAGGTTAACCTAATCGCATGTCCAACATTCGAAGCAACCAATACCATCACTGTATGTTTCTGTTGTGACCCATGTCACTATCTAGCTACATTGAACCTCCTTTGTGGTGCCACATCTTCTTTCTCTTCTCCAATGTAAGGCCATTTTCTTTTTGGCTGCCATTTACCTTTACCTTTCTCTCTTCCTTTCCAACCTTTCAAAGATTCATTCTTACGCTTTGAATTTTCATAGAAATACTTCAATTTCCTGATAACTTCCTCAAGTCACCAAGGCTCATCAAATTCAATTTCATCTCTAAATGCTAATGAAAATCCACTGAAAATTCACTCAACTTTAGACTTCTCATCTTTAATATATGGTACATATCTCAATAGCTCCAGAAAGTTAGTCCTGTACTCTTGATCTGTCATTGATCCCATATTTAGTTCATATAATTCCTTGGCCTTACTATTGTAGTACATCTCTAACAAGTATTTCTTCCTGAAAATCCTCTTGAACTCATGTGAACTCAATTCATTTGTCCTAATCCTTTAACCTACTTCACATATTCCCACCAGATGTCTATTTTAACTTTTAAGATGAAGATAACTACTATCGCCTTCATGTTATCTGTGTAATTATGAAACTCAAAGAATTTTTTCATCCCAAGTATCTAAGCCTCTACATCTTCTGACTTCTTTGCATCTCCACCAAACATAGGTGGCTTTGTTTTCTTAAACTCATATGGAAAGTATCCCCTATCAGTCCTCCTATATGAATGATAATGATCAAAATCATGATGCTAGCCAAAACCAAAACTAGAATAGTACTTGCATCTATTATCTCTCCTATCCACAGTATCCAACAACATGGAATCTCTAATAGTGTCATATCTATCTAAAATGTGACCACAATGACACCTACTTCCATATGCCCCATTAATCTTTTCCTCCTGTCCATGGATGATCCAAAGTAGCCCTTTTTGCTGCAATTTTGACAAACTCTGAAGAAGTATAGCATTAACCCCTACTTGTTTCTCTTGTTCCTACATGATTCTTTCATTGTCTAACTTATAACTCCTTATTTATTCCTTCAATGTTCTCAATGTGTTTGCCAAATCATAAGAGTGTCCAACACCACACTACTCATTTGATTCATATGGAGAGTCTTTGTATTCTACCATCTTGCTAGCCATTTCATCTCTTCTTGCAAGGCATACTATGTCAGCTAAACCAAATCACAATAAATCAACGTACCTTAGCATATCTCGGGGAGGAAACCTCATCTGCAAGATCATCAAATCAATGTGATACATTTCTAACATAATCATAATAGCATATAGACATATAAAAATAATTTCATCAACAAATAAGAATCATTCTAGCTAGAGTCGAGTCATCATTGCATGACCATATCAACTACACATACCATGACCTCATGCATGACAATGACCATTACACCATTTTACACTTAACCACATGCAAAAATTAACATGCATAAGAAAGGCATAATCAACTACACACACGCATGAACACATATCCTCAAGTATAAACAAACAACACCTGAAACTAAGCCTACAAGAATGATATATGCAACCAAGCATACAAGAATGTAACCAAGCATACAAGAATATAACCAAGTGTACAAAAATGACACATGTAAGTGAAATATAACAACACGTATCCAATCATACAATCACAAGGTGCACTCCACAATAACAACATCAACATACACAACATGACATCACTACAACCATGATCAACATCATGAAAATGCAACAAGCACATGAAATGCAAGTGTCAGGGATACACATGAAACCAACATGCATTCATGACCAACACAAAACCCTTCTAGTTTGAGGGGTGAACCATGCTCTAATACCACTGTAACACCCTCCTCACACATCTACCCAAGTAACCAGCTAATCGAGATAAACGTGTGACAAGAGGCTACTATTATCAGATTCAACCTCCTATGTGACCTTAAGAAAATGGAGTCAATGAAAAAAAAACATACAAACCTTCCACGCCAGCTACAGGACCCCTAAAAATGATCTCAACACTTCAAGCAGGTAGCCTTTGGGTCTAAGAGGCTCTCATGTTATAGGCTTACTAGTGTCTAGAAGGCTTTGGATGCACTCATGCTATAGGAATGCCAATATCAAAGGACTATTTTTCCTAATGTTATGCCTATGTCCCTGGGTTTTGAGCCAATTTTTCAGGCCCAAAGCCCAAGTCACTACCTAGAATTGAATGGCATCTCCATAACAGTAATATAACAAGGAAACAATGATAGAAAATAAAATAGTTGAATGAGTGCTTAACTGGAACCATACTAGCCACGACAACCATTTCGTCAAACATATCAAAAATATGTAATTTAGAGGTGTAAACAACATATTTAAGCATAGGGATATCATAGTTATATGAGAATCACTAAGAGCCATTGTTAGCTCATATCATTTTCTTCATTATCATCTATTAGGTCATAGTTACATTGTCCATTCATTTAAAAGTAAAAAAGTGATGAGAGGAATACATAGCCACTGCCATAAAACACATATATAGGAAGCATAATAGCAGTGGAAATACCAATCAAATCTCAACCATATGATCCACATATACACTAGTATAATTTTCATAGAAATAAAAGGAGAAATTACACCATGTTGATGATACAAAATCCAAACCTGGGATGGGACTAAAATGTTCCACCTGACCATAGAATGGTTGATCCGAAGCCAAATTCAGCGATTCACCCCTATGCCATATTCCAAGCATGAATGTGGGACTTAAACCAAGGGAACCAACCAGGGCATACTAAGGCTAAACCAACTCACCATCATCAATATAAATGAGGCTTTAATGTAATCCAATTTGGATCACTATTCCAACATAATAAACATGTCATAACAAGATTTAACATCATCTCCACCCGATCACTAGGCCAGAAAAGCATGGATGCCACTAGATTTATCCACCTACACTGTGAGGAAATTTCTATCTCATAGTCTCTCAGGCTTTACCAGAATCATATCCCAGAACACTAGGCCCTAAAACGAAACCCACTCTCAAAGCTTGCATCTCCCAAACATGGGATTACCAGGCTCGATGGAGAGAAAACCACCACTTAGCTTTACCGTATATCCTCTCATTCACCAGCAAGGATTCCTAGGCCATCCAAAGCAACACAATATTCACTTTACTACAACCCACAGTCGGGCTCAAGGGTCACTAGGCCAGTGGCTTTATCGTGAACAAAAATCTACTTTAGGGACCATTAATCGATGTGCTATATCATTTGGAGATCCACCTCACTCAACTTCAAATCCATCCGGAAATATAGCTCAACCAAAACATGAGAACCCCATCACACCATGGCTATCCGGAAATGGCAAGGCTAGGCTGAAAACAATGTTACACCTCACAAAAACCAAGCCATAATAGAAAAATAACCACACGCAATACCACGCATGCAAAATATAGCAAGGAAAATACACATGGAAATCGATACCTGAAAATAATCATAGTGTAGATGCTTGATCCTGCTCTTCCTTGATTGATATTTTCTTCCTCTTTCCTTCTTTGGCTTTGTTGATCTAATTCCAAAATTCTCCAAGAAAATCTAAGTGTCCAAGAGAGAGAGAGAGAGAGAGAGAGAGAGAGAGAGAGAGAGAGAGAGAGAGAGAGAGAGAGAATAATGAGAGAGCTCCAAAACTGAACTAATAAAAGGTTACCAACTGGTCCTCAGAAGCCTTCTTTAATGAGGCCTCTTTTTTCTTCATTTTCTATTATTTTCCTTCATTTTCATCCTCACATGCAACATGTGACCTTTCACCTCCCTTTTCTCCTAATTTCCATTATTTTCATAAATAAATGTGCAAACAATTCCATTTTTCCTTTTCAAAGCCTTAGTGATTTCCTTTTCCATAATAAACTAATGAACACTCGCACTAGGATGCCTTGCCCAACATTCAACTTGGAATAAGTGTCCCATCAACCGTCATTATTAATTTTTGTTTTCCTTTATTAACTTTTATTACGTGGAATTTTCACCAGGGCTATTGCACATGGCAGAATCATGTGGCCTCATAGTTCTAGGAAAAGTTGTAACAAAATTGATAAAAAAAAATTACCATTCGCACTTAGGAATGGGTAATTGTTATGGCAATCCAATTGAATTTCTATGTTCAATTTTAACTTTTTGACATTCCAAGCACCTACCTATATAATTAACTACTTCTTTCTTCATATCTTGCCAAAAGTATTCTTTCTCAAATCCTAATATTGTCTTTTGATAGCCTAGATGGCCAACGTAAGGTTCCATATGGATGTAATTTACAACTAAGTTTCCAATTCCCTTTGGTTTTGGCACATAAATCTTGCCTTTATACAAAATTATTTCATGCCTTCCTATTTTGTATTCCCTATACTTGGGATACAATTTATCTTACTAAATGTTCTTTTTATTCCTTGTACTTGGGATCTAAATTTACAGCCTATAAAATTCTGATTTTTAAATCATATATACATCAGATTATCACTGTAGTGTGCATTGTATTCACGCTTCTGCTGAGTTAGTCAACCAATTTTTCTTCCTTACCCTTTATGTATTAAATTTAAATGTCATAACCAACCAAAAGCTCCAGCCATATAATTTGCTTTCCATTTAAATTTGGTTGTGTAAACAAATGCTTCAATCCATTGTTGTTAGCTCATAACTAAAACATTTTCCTATGACGTAGTCTGTCAACATTTTCAAGGCTTATATAATTGTTTTCAAATCCAAATGATGAGTGCATAGTTATTTTCATGCTCTTTTATCTTATTGGTTTCATAACAAATCACATGCCCATTTTTCATGGGAAATATTCAAATTCCCTCTTAATATGCATCCATGCACACAAGGAAGTATCCATTTGGGTCATCTATATTTAATAAAGGTGTACCTATTGGACCATTAAAATTTCATGCCTTTATTTTCCAAGGAAGTAATAGGATGAGTTATTTTTGGGAAACCTTTCATAATGTTTCTATAATGGTTTGCAAAACCCATGGAATACCTCACCTCGATCACATTCTTTGGCATTGGCCACTCTTTGATTTCTTTATTCTTTTTTGGGTCTACAGTTATTCCTACCTATGAAATGATATGACCCAAATAATGAATATGTATTTCATAAAATGAGAACTTGGTTGGATTGGCATACAAGTGATGCTCCATAAGTACCTGTAAAACCATGCTCAATTTTTAATTGTTCTCTTCCTCAAATGTAAAATAAAATAGGATGTCATCGAGGAATAGAATAATAGTATGCTCCAAATAATTCTAGAAAATGCAATACTTGATGCACATGAAAACACCTAGTGCATTAGATAGTTTCAATGATACTACTACGAACTCATAATTCCTATTTCAATTTTGAAGTTACGTCTTCTAATTCCCTCTTCCTTAAGTATTTCCTAATGATACCTTGATCTCAGTTCAATTTTTAAATATACCTTTGCTTCCCTAAGATGGTAAAATAAGACTTCTATTCTTGGAAAATGGTATTTTCTCTTTATTCTGCCTTTTCTTAGCTACACAAAATTAATAGATAGTCTTAGTGTACTGTAATTATTCTTGGAGAAAAGGATTTTGGTTCCCAAAGGTGGTGCACTTGGGTGTATGCACCCTTTCTTTAAAAGCTCCTGCAGTTGGATTTGTAATTCTTTAAGTTCTTGTGTGCATCACATGTATGGTGTTTTTTAAACCAAAGTAGCTCCAAGTACAAAGTATACAAATAATTCAATGTCTCTTTTAGGCAAAAACCTTGCAGTTTAGGAAAACACATCTTCAAATTCCTTATGCACTAGGTGGTCCTCAAGGCTTGGTTCTTGATTCTCAACTATCTTTCCCTGGGGGGGGGTACATAAATATGACATCCCTTCCTGCAATTTCTCTTCAGTTGCATAGTTGATTTTTCCCTAATAGAAATTTTCCTTGGGATAGCCTGCACTTGTCTTCATTTCCCTTCTTTACCAAGGAAGGTAAATGACCTATTGTAGTAGTTGTTAGGCATATTAATTACTCATAATAAACAACTCATAAAATAAACATTAACTTATCAACCTAGGAAGCGTCTGCTTATTTCAAGGTAATCAACAAAGTTTATGTAGGCAACTATGAGAGGCTAATCCTAGTTCTATATTAGATTTCCTATCATAAAACAATCACTTCTACTTGCTCAAAATGAATCTAGTCTATGCACTCTCCTAAATTAATATGGCTAATCAGATCTTGAAAATCCTACCGAGAGATAATAATATTATAGAATTCAAAAAGGAAATAACAAGACTGAAAAGTACGCTCTGCCACTAAATGAGTTAGAACCACACATGCATAATAGAAATCCAACTAAAACTTATAATACTTGCAACTAAAATCAATACTAATAAAAAGCTTTATTCTATAATAGAATTCCAACTCATGAACATAATTAAGAGAAAAAAACAATATTTAATTATAACCCTAACAACCTGTCATTCATTTGCCCATAATGTAATTCATAAATCAACTAGAATTATAATTGGGAAACATCAAACACTTCTATTTTAAGAAACAACCACTGGAAATTAAAAAATACATGTATATATAATTATATATATATATATATTATATATATATAATATATATATATATAGATATATATATATATATATATTATAATATATAATGAAATAACATCGAGGGAAAAACATTGCAAACTATATTTTTATCAGAAATATCATAAGTCATTAGAACTCAAAATAACAAATAAACATTCAACTAAAGGAAAAACATTAATCAAAAAGTAATAGTACGCGATCTTATGTTAAACGAGCACACTTAGTCAACAATAAAATAATATATTTACACATACGAGACACTACCTCATTCAAGGGAGTGGGGCCAACTACCTAGGATTCAATTTGTAAAAAAAACTCAAAGCAAATTGTGAACAAACAAGTGTTGAAATTAACTAGTAACTTCTGTCATTACGATATCCCAAAAACTGCTACAATCAGAACTAAGTTCACAATTTTCCTTAAATTAAATAATTGTCCATCCCCTAACTCATAGGTGGCTTATGTTACAAAGAACATTACAATATAGCATTACAAAATAAGGAACACCCTGAGAATCAAGAAATATTAGGATATTCTTTCCAATTCAAGGAAGATTCTTCCATCTTGGTGGAAAGGCCAAAGTTGTTGTTGCAATCAATGTTATAATGTAGGAAGAACTTTGTGTTGGGTTTTGTCCTTTAGCCAAAACCGACCACGGTGGAACTATTCTATTTCATATTCCATGATTCTTGTTTAACACGAAATCTACCTCAAAAAACAATTATCTTAATTACGAATAACACACCTTTATTATCTAAATTATTAAATAAATAACATGGTTTCATCGATTAAGAAATGTCACGAAGGTTTGTATTATAACAATAAAAAATACGTAAGTTTAGATCAAGAGGATAACAAACCAGCATAGGAAATAAAGAATTAGGTGCAAAAAATGGGATAATTATATAACAAAGCATCACCCACCCACTAACCTCGTTGCATGTCATGTAACGTTTTCTATTTGGGAAAAATATAATTGGTATGGATGAAAAATATAATTGGTATGGATAACAGTTAATGAATAGGCCTCATAGGTAGCTTCACCTTAGAGTATAAATCCAACCCTAACTTTTCTCACTTCAAAATACAACCACTCATTCTCTACAAATAAACCATAAAAATGACAATGGACACCATATCATGGAATAATGATATCTACAATCCATGTAATTTACAACTATTTCCATTATAAGGGAACTGTAAGAGTTAATCTTTTTCTCACTTCAAAATACAACCACTCATTCTCTACAAATAAACCATAAAAATGACAATGGACACCATATCATGGAATAATGATATCTACAACCCATGTAATTTACAACTATTTCCATTATAAGGGAACTGTAAGAGTTAATCCTTGAGAGGGCCTGATGGAAATTGTGAAGAATGAAAGGTTATTTATTCTTAATGTTCTGTGAAGACTTCATCCATCTTAACTTGGATCATTCTATTGTGTTCTCGTATATATCATTCAAGTATTTAATTCCTGAAAATAACACTATCCCATAAATAGCTTTTAGTGTGAAATGAACACTTCATTATGGAATACATTTTTAGGTTCTTCTCGACCCTTAATTCATGGTTATTCTGATTTCGCTCAAAAGTATTATAACCCTTCTACCATTTGACATATTTCTGAGAAAAAGAGTTAAGGGCTTGGAGTTGAAAATATCCAACAAAAGTCACAATACTATTATCTCTCTATTCTACCAACAAGAAATTATGCATTATAATTCACACAAAATATACTATGCTGGCTCATCTTGTTTATGAAAATTTAATATAAATTCTAGGATTCTTAAAAATTCATAAGGAAGAACCCACCGAATAGCTTATAGTTTAAGCATCATATAATTTTCTACGGGGAATAAAACATATTTACATTCTATGAACCTACAAGCAATAATATCTTTAATCATGGAGAAAATTTCATTCTTTACTTGGATTAGCTTTTGAACTCACCCTTACAAGTTTCAAACTTTTTCTGGGCTAACTTCTAACTCTTCGGTTGTCTTTAGATCCATATTTTCTATTTCATGATAATTTTTTAATCAATTTCTAATGTTGACTCTAAGGCATCGTATCCTTTTTGTATTTGACCATAATCCTTATTAATTACTTTACTTCGGCTTCAAACACTAATGGTGAATATGGGGGTGTATCTTCTATTTGAACCCATTTATCTATGAAAAGTATCTGCTCAATCTAAGTTTCCATAGTTTGGCATTCAACAATTTCCCTCTTTTTGTTGATTTTCTTTTGTTTCCAAGTTACCAATTATTTTTTAATTCATATGCTTTTTTCTTCAAAATAACATTTTTTTCTTCATAATCACAATTCTTTTAAATAGATATTTTTCTTCTTTCTTTTTCTTTTGTAATTACAAGACATTTATATTTTCATCTAATATATCTAGGAGATGTTACCTAAGTGAAAACGATGTGAACTTGGGTTGCAATTGTTGTTTCCTCATTGACATCCATAGGCTCTATTTAATATTCCATCACTAATTTCTAAGAATGTTCATATTTGTTTTCTTCTAAGTCCATTTCTTGTCCCATAGATTACAATTTTATTATTGTTCCTTCCCTAAATCATCAATGACCATTGTTCTATCCATTTCTTCATGACTGTCATGATATGAGCTAAATTCGTCTTACACACCAAAATATTCTCTAGTTAGATCTATTTTGTCTTAGGAGGTAGTAGGTCTCCATGGAGATGATATAGGAAATGAACTTTGTTCTACTAAATTTAGTCATTCAGGTAGACCTTCTCCTATGTCTAGGAAATGCATATAAAAAGATGTTATCTTCCTCTATGTTTATACTAATATTTTTAGTAGAAGGGTTGTCTAGTTGAAGAATTTTGGGTTGGAGGATTTCTAGTTGGAAGTTTTTCTCTTCTTTCCTCACATTTTTTCCTCCTTCCACAAGGTTCTCACGCTAATTATTTCTTTTTTTGGAGGAAAGTTCAATTATTCGGGTGACAAACTATCATCAAAATTCTCCCTATCACCCCCTTAAAAAACGGTCTCAATATTTTACCTTTAAACTGTGATCTCAAGGTTTTCTAAAGTATTTCCCATAGGGATTTCCCCATTACAGTTTTTCTCATTCCTTGGCTCTTCATTTACCCCGATAACATCTTCACAAGCCCATTGATTCTATTGTAAATTCCTCATGACTAAGAGTTTAATCAATCCATGATGGGTTACTACCATAGATGGATCTTTTACTCATTTAAGCCTCCATGTTGTTCCATGCAAAATAAAATTTAGAAAGAAGGAAATGTTGAGGTGTACTTTTTTCAGATATGCCATTAACTTCAAGTATTGAGCTCAAACCACATCGAACCTCTCATCCAACATTACGTACCACTGAATTATTTCGATCACTTCTTTCCATGGGCTCAAGAGTGAGTATGAGTTATATCCTTTCCCTTTCTTTACTATTTCCTCACATTCTTCTAAAAACAACCAAGTTGCATTGTGTAATGGGTTATGGGGTTCATACCATTTTTCTCCATGCAGTGTTAGTCCTATAACTTTAGCCATAACGTCTTTAGTCACTTATACTTATAGGTCTTTTACTACTTTCATCCTATATCTTAAGTTATGCATAAACTCCATAGCATTTTCCGTGTCAAAACATTATAGCCTTTCAAAGTAGCGCAACCATCGTACAAATTTCAAAATTCTAAATGCCTTGGGTGTAGTTGACAACTATTTTGGCTCATATTTTACCATTTGACCACTCATTTTATGTTTATATCTAGCTATGTTTCTCAAAGATGTTTGAATAGGCTCTACAAAATATCAAGGTTTACATCCCTATTCTCTCAATTTTCAAAATATGGTTGAGTTTACTAGACTAGAATAATGGCAGAATGGGCAAAATGATATAAAAGCATCACGAAAAGAACTACGATATCACACCATATCCCTCCAAACTAATTTAACAACTAGCTTTTCCCAATGATTTGATTAGATATGGTTGAGATGAAGGTGTCTATTCTAACCAGTCATTTTAAATAATAATTGAGATATAGAATTCACACCTCTGTATTGATTGACCATTTTGAACATTGATGTGATTGTTCATTGATAAAATATAATTAGGAAAACAATGATATATTTCCTTTTAAATTTTTTGGGTTTGAATTAATGATTGATAAAGTTAATAAACCATTTATAGATATAGTGACATTATGGTGATTGAAAAACCAATCTATATGGGCTAGAGGGAACAAAGGTAAGTACGCAAATGATATAATGAAGGTTTAAGAAATCATTACTAGATTAATAAAATTGTATTCCCTTTATCATAGAAAAATTATCATAGTCCTTCAGTGTATAATCCAACTGACATAATTTTAAAGGGTCCCACATCCCATAGCATCGACATATTTTTGAAATAAAAAACGTTAAAGCATTATGTCTATAAGAAACTATGAGCCATTCTCTAAAAGATAAATTATGGGTTTGATTTTCATTAGCTTTGATTGTAGGGACAACAATGGTCAAGTGTGATCAAGGCCCTTTGTGAGGTGAGAAATAATGTACTGATATATATTTTATATCACCCTTTTACCCGACATAACTCCTTTACCAGGAGGCCTATTTAGTTCCTCGGTTGGTTTTCTTTAGTACTATATAAGCATGGTCCCACTGCCAGTATGCATGGTTAGTACCCCATCGGGTTTTCTTTTATTTATATCTTGAGTCTGAAGATTTTATATATTTGTATTTTAAATTTGTGGAGGATGGGTGGTACAAAAGTCTATTTACTAAGCACATTTCCTCACTTCTTAAGCTGGTTTCCTAACCACATCTTTCACCATGGTCCCCTTGTCATGGCTACCTCAATGTGGAGTAAAATTGAGTGTTTTAGATAATAAAACAAAGGTCTTATATAGTCATTAATTCTAATTTTTCTTTTAAATTTTATGGAAATACCTATAAAAATGGTCCTCTACACAGATTCATGCCATTAATTCTATTTTTATAAGGATTTGCAAAAATTGTTTGAAAAATGTACTTTAAAGGAATAACTAGAATGAGATAATTCATACTTATAAATTTTACCCTATAAAAGTTAGAATTTCAAAGAGTGAAAAAACACCACCCACCAACTAATATCTAATATGGTGAAATATATAGTGAGAGCAAAAGGGCGGGCTTTACAATCAATCATAGTTACCTTGAAAATAATGGGGTATTAGTTGATCATTACACCTAAGAAGTCCGTGTTAATAGATATATGAAGGAAATGATAATTATTTTAATCACTAGTAGAAAATGATGAAATTAGTAACTAGGTGACTAAAAAAGTTAGTCGCCATAGATTTTCCTAGTGAAATACTACAAAAAATGAGCAATCTTAAGTGACTGAACTAAAAATGACTAACATAAATGACTAATTTAGTCCCATGTTACAATATACGACTAACAATAAGTAATAAAATTAAAAATGACTAATTTAGTCTACGAAAAAAAATACAACTACATAACAAGTACTCCAATAATACAAAGTAGTCATTTATGTTAGTCATTTTAGCTGTGTCACTTTAACAATCTAAACTTACAAGTGATAGAGGATTCAAAGGTTGTGTAAATTGATTAAATATTATATTTCCTTAAACACTTCTTTATTGTATTAGTGGATGCTTAGGGTTATAGAGTTAATTATAATATTCAAGGTTATATCTGTTGATCACATACATAAGGAATTCAATTCAAGGGCTCACAAATTATCCAAAATGGGAGTGTGCTTACAACTAGGTCAAATACATTATGGAAGAAACTATAAGGAGAAGTGTTAGCTAATTAGTAGAGGACACATTTCCTTTAGTTAAAGACTTAACTTTTCATGCATATATATACACACCTATTTAACATTTACTTTTTGTCTCGCAAAGTGGTAGGGCCAAGGAGAGGGTATCAACTTCAATCAATGAATGCTCACTTAGTACCACTACCAATTTTCCTTCATGTAGCTTCTCAAATGTAATAACTTTTATTCACAACTTGTCATGGTGCTTCACTTACTTGTCTACACATCTAAGTGACACTACAAGCCCCAAACCTCTCTAACCATTTCACCTCTTCAACCCTTGTTAGAGTCTTCTTAGATGTGCACTCATGTGTGAAGCAGAACATAAAACTAGCATCGGCCAAATGTGCATATTCATTCCCTCTTTTAATGCCTCTTTGAAACAACCTTATCACATTTCTTAAAATGAAATGTTCACATCTTAAGGCAACTCATGTACTTTTCTTATGACAACCTAAACTATGCAAGTGACTAGGACAAGACTCAATTTTCTCAAGACGAAAACATAGGGTCTTATAACCCCATTCACACAAAGATTTGAAGATATTTAACCTAAATAAGGATACATACCATACTCCTTCCAAATTTGACATATGACTTCTAAATAACTAACACTTTATTTTAACTACTATATCTACTTATTACATACTATATTTTGTTTGCACCCACTTAATATACAAGAACACTTAATTGTTTTCAATGCAAATAAGTTCAGAACACTTGTTTCCTTCCCACATCTCAAACTTTACCTTCATAAAATTTAACAACAAAATGATTACATAGAAACCATAACCTTAAAATTAAATTTTTATTATTATTATAAATGCCAACCATAAATGTTTTTAAAGACTACTAAACACTTATAAAATCCCATTAGTTTCCCAAATACAACTATAATATGATGCAAGAGAAAATAAAATTTTGAATATTATTTTTCACCATAAATATTTAAAATATTGTATATTGTTTTTACCCCTAAAAAATTATAAGATCCCATTAGTTTCTCAAATACAACTATAATACAATGTAGGTGAAAATAAAATATATATTTAATATTATTTTTCACCACTAAAATTTAAAATATTGTATATTTTGTTTTACCACTAAAATTTTAACATTTTGAAAAAAATAAATTTTAATTTTTCTTTACAAAATCCCTCCAACCAAAATTCCATATCTATTTTATTTGCATAGCACAAGAGAAAAAACAAGATTTTAGGGAACATCCTTCACATAGCACGAGAGAAAAAACAAGATTTCAAGGAACAACCAAATGTTTCTCCCTTCGGGTTGGAAAGGTCACAAACAAATGAAGAAAGGGCTGACAAGTGAGGAGGCCTTTGGTTTTACTATAGCAGTATACCCGATATTGAATGGAAACATCTAGTCTCCAATCCATTGACGGTGATATGTTCCATTTTTAATTTCAATGAATTTTTGCCCCACATTCATTGTTCCACATAGAGAACAGTAGAAGCACCTCTCGTGTCTGGTTGAAAATCCATTGTTTTTATGAGAATGAGTGTGAAACCCAAATCAGGGGATTACATGCTCAAAAGGCCAACATTGCGAGTACTAGGGCTATTGCGAGAAGCCTTCGCACCTCACTTGGCCCCAAGGGAATGGACATAATGATCTGGAGCCCCAACGATTGGAAAACATATGTTAATAACATATGTTAAAAATTTGAGAAGCAAGATGGATGTATGTTAAACATTTGAACTTTGGAGGGTTATCATTTGGAGGCAAAGATAAGGCAAAAGCCTATGGAAACCTATACTTGAAAAATCACACAACCTATGCTTTTTGGATATTTGAGGGTTTTGACTCTTAAAATGTTTGCTAAAACATATTTTGAAAGATTTTGTGCAGTGATAGTTTCTGTGACCTTTTAAATTAGGAAGAATTGAGGGATTATATATCATCGTAAGTCTAACTTTAGCCATTCTATCACATTTCATCATATTCAAAAAGTCAATTATCAAAGAGTTTCTTCAATGGTTGCTACCTTCAACATGATTAGTACTACCACAAGTACTCACAATCCCACAAATCCTTCCAGGTATGCATTTATTTTGCAGGTATTTTCTTCATTTAAATATGGAGTATTTCACAGCCTTAAGAAACACATCTAATATACAATTCTATGGTTTTTAGCCTATTATTGTCTATCCCTTTTACTTTCAAATTCTACACCACATTTCAGTGCAGTTGACTTAGGCTAGCTTCACTTTCTTAAGGTCTATTGGTCCATGCCAATAAATAATTTACAGCACAATACTTTAATGAAGATCACAATTTGGTTGTAAGGCCTTCAAAGATGTTTTTCGAGAGATAATTTACTCACATTTGAAGTAATATATAATTTCTCAATTATCTCTTAGTACATGTTTGGAAAAAAGTTATCGTTATGCCCCATTTGGTTGATATAGAATTATAAAAATGGAACCTTATCAAGGGAGGGGGGTTTGTTTCTGACCTGCACAAAACATTGTCTCTGCCCGATACATATGAAAATATAACACAATAATTGGTTGTGTTAACATGTTTCTTAAAACAATTGAACTCAGGTAGTATCAAGTGCACTTGAATTACCATTTCATGAAAAACCACAAGACAAAGGTGGTTTTGAATTATTAATATACACACATGGCCCTAATATCAAGATTCCATGACTTGGTCCTTACCTCGTAGAGCCCTAAGGCTACCCTAAAGTGTTGGGTGAAGCCCTTGGGAATGGAATGTAGGTAGTTGTTGTCAAGCTCCCACTCCATAGGCCTTAAGGGGAACATTGGGGTGGGCTAGGGTATGTAATATGAAATATGTGTGCTAAGTTTAACTCCTACCTCCACGTGCCTTCATTATTTTATGGTAAATCATTTGGGAATGAAACTTTGGCCAATGGTGTTGATCTATTTGCTTCCCAAGATTCAAGGAGAAGTTAGAATTAAAGAGTGGGATTGGGCTTGTCTAGGGTATGTAATATGAAATATGTGTGCTAAGTTTAACTCCTACCTCCATGTGCCTTCATTATTTTATGGTAAATCAATTGGGAATGAAACTTTGGCCAATGGTGTTGATCTCTTTGCTTCCCAAGCTTCAAGGAGAAGTTAGAATTAAAGAGTGGGATTGGGCTTGTAACATTGCACTTGGTATTCATCTCCGTGTGATATAAGTTCAACATCTACCTCTAAGATCCTTTGCAAATTCCCGGTAAAGCCCTTGGGAATGGAACCTTGGCCAATGATTTAAAATCATTGCTTCTTAGGCCTTATGGAGAACATGGGTTTGTTTTTATTTGGTCTGTGAAAAGAGAACTAAATATTCATCTTCGGGAGCCACAACTCCAACCCCTACCTCCATGTGCGCCATGGCTATTTTAGGATGCCTGGCAAGGGCCGTCAACCTCAACCCCATTGAGATTCTTGGAATTCATATTTTATATAGCAACCAATTTAATTATGTTCATGTAGATTTATTATAGGTAAGCATGAGGAAATGTCTTTGATTTTCTAAAGTCTAGACATTGTATTTATTTTTGGTGTTATATATGGGTATTTTATGCATGGGTCAAATTATACTATTTCACTCGTATTCTATTGCAAAATAGTGTTACATCATCTTCATGAATCAAGTAACATAATAAGATGATTATCTTCGCAATTTTTATTTTTTTTTCGAATCGTGCAACCCCCAAATGATAGTATCTCAAGAATCTATTTCTGTCCAGAATCTAACTATTTGGTGGCCACTTCTTGGGATAGTCAGGTTTGTTCTCAACTGTCTCCGTTTACCATTTACTAAAATGAGGCTAAGTTATTAAAAATGTAATGCTAAATTATGGGAGAAATAATAAGATCGGATTTTTATTTACCTCATGGTGAATATTTTAGGTTGTGTCACTATGGGGTCTTGGATAGATGGTAAATAAAGGGTGTTTCATAATCCTCAACAAGGTTCAAATCCCCTTGGGACACATTTTTCTCCTCTAGGGCCATCTTACTTCTGAATTTGGGTTGTCCTAAGTAGTTGGTTCTCTATTCAAGTCTTAGTTGACTTTGGAACAAAAGATAATCCTCAACCATGACTTCTCACCTAAAGGGATATTTTTTGAGTGATGTAATCTGATTGCATTGCATTGTGATATTCTCATATTGGGAAATGGATGTTTGTTGCATAGTGATAATGGGAAATATTCTGCCAAAATAATTTATTTGACAAACATTCTAGCTTACTTTGGTGTTGTGGTTGTCATAAGTTCACCTACAAACTAAAATAATCTTTTATATGAAATTATTTAGGTCCTTTATATTAGATATTAGTGGCCCTTAGGACATATTTTCGATGAATGGACCAACACATGGGTAATATTAGATATCCAACCTTTCTTCGCAAACCCATATGATATTATATTTTTTAAGCCATTTTGAAATTTGGCCCTTTTTAATGTTACAAGCCCCCCTCCTATTGAAATTGAACAAAACTCACACTAATTTAGAAAAATATCTTACTAACATGAAAGCATTATTTTTGGAATGTTGGAGTGTTAATTTTAGGTATGTTCTATGCTTAGAGAAATTTATTTCAATTTTCAAAGTTAGCTCAATATCTTTTCCAGATTCGCAATCACATCAACATTAAAGTAAACTGTAGATAAAACATAAACATAAATCGCAGAAGACAAGCCAAGACAAGAGGACACAATATGTGGTGCTAGCCAGGGACAACCCCCAATGTGGGGAAAACCATGATCAATTCTTCTTATATGTTATTCAATAGTTCAACAAAGAGAGAGAGAGAGAGATGATACATTTACAACAAAAGTCAACACTTTGACTTAGTTCGATAAGAACATAGATCATCTCTAAGAAGATGATACATGAGATTAGTTGAAGACATGTTGCTTCAACTAATTCTCCAGGGTGACTACTTCACCTATCATTGCACTACATCTCATCATCATGTTGCACCTCACCGTACTGCAGCATGCTGCACCCATCATCACAATGTTGTACCTCATTACCATGTTGTACACATCATATTGTTGCACCTTATGATGTATTGTTGACTGATGTTCCATTGTTGTACATTTCTACCATAGTTGTCCCATGTGCCATAGCTGCATCATGTTGCCACACTGTTGTCCCATGTGATATGTTGAACCATGTTGACATACAACATGTCTCATGTGCTTGCAACACCATGCTTGCTATGATGTCCATGATTGCCATGTTGTCCCCGCTTTCCATGCTGTCCATGCTTTCCATGCTTTCCATGATGTTCATGCTTGCCATGTTGTCCATGTTGTCCATGTTGTCCATGTTGTCTGTGCTTTCCATGCTTGGCATGATTTCCATGCTTGGCATGTTGTCCATGCTTTGTGTTGTCCCATGTTTGCATTAGCATTCCTTTTTTGTCCCATTTACTATGCAGTTGTCCCTTGCCACTATTGCCTAGATATATTGTTGTAGCTACTATCCCTAATAGTCATGCTATAACTTGCTACTATCCCATGTTTCTTAGTAGCACCATGCAGCCTAGTTGTCCCATTTTCTAGAATTGTTGTCCTGGGCATGTTTGAGCCCTCAAACCCTCCGTGTTGTCCCTATTTTGAGTTGGTTAGGACTACGGCTTACCACGGTCCCACGCTATCACCTACAACCCATATTTTCTCTACCCCAAACAACCTTTCTTCAACTCGGCCTACCCTCGACCTCCTTCTAGAAACTCAATGCCTTCTTTTAGGCCTTAAAAAATCCTCCCTTTCTACTGCATTAGTCCTTTGTCTAGGAGACCATATGCATGCGGCTATGGTACCATAGGTAAGTTTAGGATAACGTTAGGTCTCCCTTATAGGACTACGTTAGGGCTACCTTTAGCACAACATTTAGGGTTGCCTTACAACAACATTTAAAGCCCTTCCTTGAGCTCCTTTAGGTTAACGCATAGAACCCTTCCATCGCTTCGCTGGCCTGCCTTCTTTGTTGCGGTTAGGGCACTCTCCTTTCCTCCAACGTCTAGGGTTTCCACTCCTAGATTTATCTTCCAGTAAAACCCAAGACAAGTGGAGAGAAATCAAGATAGAAGTGTGTGTGAAATGACTCTCAAGTCATCTCCTTTTATATTAAAACGTTGAGCACATGTGGGGTTTATTTTGTTGCTATCCGACCTTGACAAATTGTCTTATAACACATATAAATTCATAACTCCATGAATAATTATCGGAATCGGATGATCTTTAGATCAATCCTACACCTCTCGACGAGAGGGATCCAAGAAAAATATCACCTACCATAAATAAGATTACCCACGTCGAGTTTGGCCCTAGTTTCCAATTTTAACACTCCCTTTCAACTAGGGAGAACTCCATCCACTGATCCATCCGTTCGATTGTACTATCTCTACCATTAATGCCCTGCACTACTCTGCTTTGTTGAACCATGAAGAAGAAGAATTGATACAAAATGTTTCATACCATTCTCTACTGACCCGAAGTCAGTTCCATATGAGGAGAGTGTGTCATACCACTCTTACTAACCCATAGTCAGTTCCATTGATCCCATATCAATATCACAATAGAGTCTCAAACCAAAAATATTGATCCTAGATCAATGGAGGTCATCCTAGCATATGGAGTACAGTAGATACAATGATGCATCCATTGATAGTACTACTATGGTCCCTAACCCCATTTCCTTGTTCATTGGCAAGATGAGAGGTACTTCCCATGAATCCCAAACTTCATGGGTAGGATTCCTCAATAGGAAAACCACTCATCTTGTCTCTAAGTTTCCATGAGTATCACACAGGAAGGATGGGCCATTCACCCTATACACAACACACTATTAGGGGAGGGTGAGTCGCCCTATGGTCACTTGTTGCTCGAATAAGTACTCCAAGCCCCCTTGAGCTGCCAGAGCTCAATGCATGCAACATCCAAGGCCCTCATAAGAGGGTCTCTCAATGACTCCAAGTCGTTTGAGAAAATCACAAATTTGACCTTTCCCTGGGGCTTTGACAGAATGTCTGCGACCTATAAATCAGTCTCAATGTGATGGAGCCTCCTCGCTCATTGACATACCATATCCCAGATAAGGTAGTTTGTGATGCCTATATTCTAGTGAAATCATAGAATACATGATTCCTCAACAATAGAATCCTCCCTGGTTGACACAAAGGATCACAGTGGTATCCATCATGTGTACAAACAGCTTGCTGAAGAGCTTCCACAACTAAGCATATTCACACAAGATCATACTCATAGCTATGTATTCAGTCACAGTGATGCTTATAGCAACCAACGTCTGCTTCCTACTCATCCATGACATTGACATAGAATCCAAAGAGAACCAACAATCAGAAGTGCTCTTGTGATCCTGCACACTAGTTGCCTATTCAGCATTCAAATAATCATGCAGCTTCACATTTCCGGCAGTGTATCTCAATCCATGACAGATTGTACCCCAAAGATATCTCAAAAGTTTCTTGGAACCAATCCAGTGAGGCTCAACCATATACAAGCTCATCATCCTAACTACAAAACATATGTCTGGATGGAAGTTCACCAAGAACATGAATGAGAATGAGTCTATGAAACTCAAAGGCATTTCCCAAATCTAGTTCAACATCACTACCATATAACTTCTGAAAGTTAAGATCCTCAAGGTAGCCATGGGCTTGCATTTTACCATTCCACATCTGAAATACAACTCCCCCTTACTTCTACAAATGAGAGGGCTTGCACCTATCAGAAATAGGTCATCCTCCGAAGGTGTCATTATGAGAGGTCCACCATCCACAACCTTCAAACAAAGGTTTGGGTCGACTTCACTCCTAGTCAATGTCGGCTTCATAATACAACTATTAATCCTCTGTTATCAAGCCGAGGATTTTAACTCTAAATCATAGAGAGCTTTCTTCAACCTACATACATGAGATTCCTGATCATGAATCTCAAACTCCTCGGGTTTTTCCAAACCTGTGGACCTGCTACATGAGAGGAATGGTCCCATTGTAAGATTTTCCTTCGATACATCTCAGACATGTACCTTCATGCTCTTCTTGAATTTGGGCATCCCTATCACCATTTGACTCACATCAGGTAAGGCCCCGTAATAAGCATACCTTTGGTGTTATAGATGAGATGTGTCCACTAACATGGTCCCCAATGGACTTCCTGTAACTTGATACAGATTTCCAACCCTGAATAAAAGAATCTTGGAAATTCCATTTTCAAACACATACCTTTTGATAGATGGGTGCCACCTTGAAACTTTTGTCTTCCATTGATGAAATGGACACCATGTTCTTCTTGCGATCAGGTGCATAAATACATTCTTGTAAACGAATCAAGCTACCTTCATCCCTACACCCTTTTCGGGATAGGTGTCATTGACTCCATGTATAATCCCATGATTGTTTCCATCTCTCCCAAATTTGAGAGAGAACCCTTATATCCAATGAAGTGCCTTGAAGCACTACAGATTCCCCAAGAGTCTAGAGTAGAGTGTCAATATAAAAACATTTGATTCTTCATACCTGGGGTTCCTTGCTTTCTTTAAAAAGTTGGCCATTTCCTTGATGACCTGCATTACCTTTCATTCCTTCGATCATTGAAGATGTCCCTGGAATGATTGTTACCTTCATCAAGTGATGTGTCCCTACCATTCAAACACTCCTTCACATAATGGATGAACTCATTGCAAGCAAGTAATCTGCCTTTTCTTCTACCCTTGGATCCTGACTTCCCATTGAAGTGATCTTTAGGTAGGCCATCAGATGCTTCCACTAAACCACTCTGATAATATTCTCTGCTTCGACTTCACCCTTGGTGAATTTAAAGAGGGATGAGGAATCCACTAATCCTATTGTCCTTTCTCAACTGTCTTTAGTGATTTCTCTTTCACTCTTGCTTGGGATTTGTCTTCACCTCACCTCTGATACCATGTTAATTTTAGGTATGTTATATGCTTAGAGAAATTTATTTCAATTTTCACAGTTATCTCAATATCTTTTCCAAATTATAAATCACATCAACATTAAACTAAATTGCATATAGAATATAAACATAAATCGCAGAAGAAAATCCAAGACAAGAGGACACAATATGTGGCGCTAGCCAGGTACAAACCCCAATGTGGGGAAACCCTTGATCAATTCTTCTTATATGTTCTTTGATAGTTCAGCAAAGAGAGAGAGAGAGAGAGATATTACATTTACAACAAAAGTCAACACTTTCACTTATTTAGATAAGAGCATAGATGATCTCTAAGAAGAGGATACATGAGATCAATTGAAGACATGTTGCTTCAAATGATTCTCCAAGGTGACTCCTTCACCTATCATTGTGATGCATCTCATCATCATGACATACCTCTATGTGTTGCACCATGCTGCACCCATCATCACAATGTTGGACCTCTTGACCATAATATACACATCATACTGTTGCAACTTATGATGTATTTTCATCCCATGTGCCATTGTTGCACCATGCTGCCACAACTATCCCATGTGCAATTAACGTACCATGCTACACTAGTTGTCCCATGAGCCATAGATGCATCATGTTTCCATATTTTTGTCGCATGTGGTATGTTGAACCATGTTGAAATACAACATGTCTCATGTGCTTGTAGCACCATGCTTGCTATGTTGTCCATGCTTTCCATGTTGTCCATGTTGTCAAAGCTTTCTATGTTGTACATGCTTTCCATGGTTGCCATGATTGGCATGCTTGCCATGCTTGCCATGTTTTCCATGCTTTCCATGCTTGCCATGTTGTCCATGCTTGTTGTTGTCCCATGTTTTCCTTAGCATTCCTTTGTTGTCCCATTTAGTATGCAGTTGTCCGTTGCCACTACTGCCTAGATATATTGTTGTAGCTATTGTCCCTAACAATCATGCTATACCTTTTTGTTGTCCCCTTAGCCTTGCCATACCTTGCTATTGTCCCATGTGTCTTAGCAACACCATGTAGCCTAGTTGTCCCATTTACTAGCAATGCTATCTTGGGCATGTTTGAGCCCTCAATCTCTCCATGTTGTCCATGTTTTGTGGTGGTTAGGAATGCAGTTTACCACAATTCCATAATGTCACCTACTTCCCACCTTTGCACTACCCAAATAACCTTTCTTTAATTAGGCCTACCCTTGGTCTCCTTCCTGCATCTCTATGCCTTGTTTTAGGCCTTAAAAAAAGTCCTCCTTTTCATCTGCATTGGTCCTGTGGCTAGGGCACCCTATGCCTGTGAATAGGGCACCATAGGTATGTTTAGGATAGAGTTAGGGCTCCCTTCTAGGAATGTGTTAGGGTTGTCTTTAGGGCAAAATTTAGGGCTGCCTTAGAACTGCGTTTAGGGCCCTTCCTTGAGCTCCTTTAGGTCAACGCATATAATCCTTCCATCGCTCCGTTGGCCTGCCTTCTTTGTTGCGACTAGGGAAACCTCTTTTCCTTCAACATCTAGGTCTTCCACTCCTAGATTTGTCTTTCAATAAAACCCAAACCAAGTGGAGAGAAATCAATATAGAAGTGTGTTTGAAATGACTCTCAAGTCATCTCCTTTTATACTAAAACATTGAGCACATGTGGGGTTTATTTGGTTGCTGGCCGACCTTGAAGAATTGTCTTATAACACAAATAAATTCATAACTCCTTGAACACTTATCAGAATCAGATAACCTTTAGATCATTCCTACACCTCTCAATCAGAGGGATACAAGAAAAATATCAACTTCCATAATAAGATGACCCACATGGAGTTTGGCCCTAGTCCAATTTTGACATGGAGTATGGCTATACCAGCCTTTTCTTCATTAATTCTAGCTCATGTGACTCCAAGCATTATTGTTGTGTTAAAATTGAGTTTAACTTCTCACAAGCTTAGAATATGTAAAGAGTGATTTCCTGTTGAGTCATTTTGACCATTAATCAGTATTGTGGTAAGTTATTGTCGTAACCTTGTACATATATGGTTTGTTCACACTTTATGTCTCTCTTCCCATTATGGCAGACAAAGATGTTGAGTATGTTATTAAATTATTTTTGATGTTTCAAAAATAGTGTATTAAAAATAACTCTACAAGGATTTGAAAAATAAGTCAAGAAAAAAGGGGGCGAAATGGTAAAATTTGCAAAAACTAAGAAATTATGTTTTTTCTAAATCAACAATTCGGATAACACTGGTTATTATCCAGACTTACTTTTTGTTATTTAGGGTAAAATTCCTTTGACATTTCATACTTTGATGTCTATGCTAAAAAATTATCTCTATGACAGAAAAATAGATTTTCTCCTCTCTATAAGAGTGGAGGATGAAGTCTTCACCATCACATTATGGATTATTTTGTTTGTTTGATTTGTTTGATGCCTGGTATTAAAAATCGGTCTAGTTGAACATAAAATTGGTCAAATCGGTCGGTTATCTCCTTGTGATATCAAACCATCCTAACAAATCCAATTAGTTGGTTGGTCAGGACTGATAGGGTACCAAATCGACCCGTTCAGCCGATTTGGCACTTGATCGACCATTTTTTGTAAAAAATCGGCCGATTAGAAAGCCACATGGCTGGGCATGTTGGCGGGACTCCTAGGTGATTTTTGGAGGTTCCTTTTAGAAAACCATGGTAGGTTCCCTTCTTAATATGCCCACCTAAGCTTATAAAAGCATGCCTAAGCACCTATTTTCCTCACACATTTGATTTCTAGTTTTTTTGTGCATATGAGAGGTCTGATAGTTTTGCACCAACATTCAGTTTTGGAGCAACAACAACAATTTTGGAGGTTCTTTGTCATCTTGGAACTAGTTTTGAGTTGTTTACTGGAGTTGGGGGTGTTGATCCCAATGCAGATCTGGTAGTTGAACAAAGAGTTGAAGGAAGTGAACCAACAAGGCCAAACATGGGATATGGTAACTTGTGAGGGAAGTAATAGTCATGCAACTTGATGAACTTGTGCTTATATTTTTTCTAGACAGTTCTGTTGTTCATGTTACTACTAGTACTACTATTGAGGTTGGAGAGGAGTTTGAGGAGTCTCTTAGACAATGCACTCCAACCCTTAGTGTCTTGTACAAATATTTTCCATTCTTATTTTTTAGTTTTTATTAATTTGAGAAAAACGAAGTTTGTTGGGAGAAATTTCTATTGAAAAGGAAGCTATGGTTGTAATACTCTTTATATACGTGGCTTGAATAACTAGTTTTCCTATCACCTAGAAATGCATCTGTTGCTTACTAATGCAGATTAGTTAGGGTTAATTTAATGCCAAAAAATGGGATTACAGTGTTTTGAGTATAATACAGGCAGACAGGCAGAGAGACCCAATTTGGATGGAGGAGAGCAAGTGGTCATGACCTTTCCAACTTCCAAAGAACAAATATTCAATGGAGTCCATATCTTCTCTTTGGAAGTGGAATTATGTTTTCTATGCACAACTATTTCTCCTACTACTCTACCTAAATTTTGTAGCAACAGATCTCGCCATTAAAGGTTCTTGCTACTTTCCTTTTCTTTTTTTTCCACTTCAGGCACCTCCTGTCATCCCATGGAATGTCTGGGAATGGTTTCTAGTCCACATAATAACGCGATAATGATAACTATTTCTTTTTCTTTTTTGTTTTCGAGTAAACGAGTGTCGAAAAAGGGTTTTCAACATTTGTGTTGAACGAGGTTAGGATGAGTAGATGGTAACCTGTTTCGAATTAGAGACAACCTCAGAGGCAAACCAAATGACGAAGGTATCCACCTTAAGGCAAACCAAGCCTCCAAAAATGAGGATGGCTACTTGGGTCAATTTTTTCTAGCAATTGTCAAATTGTATGTTTCATACCACACCCCACTCACCACAATAAATAAACAAATAAATAAATAAAAATAAAAATAAAATAAATAAAACACATCCTCTATTATGGTAATCGCCAAGCTTAACAGATGCTTTAACATGCAACATCACAATTCCCAAAATCAATCAAATCTTCGTATATACTAACCTAATAACCTATCTTGTTCACACTAGCCTCAATGTTAAACAAACACCAAATCGGGCTAGTTTCTAAACTCTAACCCTAGCAAGCTGCCATTTTGGCCCTAGTCGTAACACTTGGTTTAATTTAGCCATGACCTAGGATTGCCTCATTATGTAAACTCAATTTTTTGTATATATCTATATATTCTCCAAAGCTATTTTTTAAATTTCCTCTCTAAATTTTTTTTCTTCTCAAATTTGGTCACATATTGCAAAGGGTATCCCTTCCTCCCTCTTTCTCTTACACACCCCAAAAGCACAAAAACAGACACTCATGCTTGCATACACAAAGATATCACAAGACAAGTATTGATCATGAAAAACCAACTGAATCATGTGGAAAAAAAGTGAATTGGTTGCTTATGATGCCTATTTGTATGAGTACAACTAGAACATGGATCAAGCTAAAAGCATAAGAAAACTTGAGAACCCATGCAAGGGTTAAATTTGATGCACGTTTACAAACTTTTTTTTTTTAAGCTGCCAAATAAACTCTGTTTTAAAATAAACCAGTTATTAGTAACTTCCAAATAATTTTGAAAAGTGTCATAATGATGGGCATATAGGAAAATCAGAAGTTTCAAATTATATATATATATATATATGGAGAGAGAGAGAGAGAGAGAGACAGAGACAGAGAGAGATATTTGTTCATGAGTAGCAACAAACATTATTTTACTTTCGAAATCAATAAATGTTGTCAAGGTTGGTCACTCCCTTTTGTGTTTGGTACCTTCCATTTCGTAAATCCTAAAAAATTAATTTAAAGACATGTAGTCATGATATGGCCTCGCTTCCAAGAACAAGGATGCCATTGCTTTCCCTCCATGGAGGCCATAGGTGTCTAGGCTCACATGATCTCCATAGCAAGAAAATACAACCATATAGAATTAGTAATAATCTGGGCCTATAGACTAGCTCGTTTGTCGCACCTAGAAGGTGTAGCAGGAGCTCATACTATCATTATGGTTTAACTGCACAAAAATATCTATAAGATTTACCATAACAAAACACTTACAACAACCATGGGGTTCCAACTACCCAATATAAGATATGGTAGATGGGATAAGATTTTTGGGCTCATGGGCTCATGCATTGTTTTCAGCATTTGTATAGGTTTTTCATTATTTTGAGTGCATTACTATTGATGAAAATGTATTGTGTTGTGGTACTTGATGACATTTGGAGCTTCCCATGCAGAGTAGGAAGAGAAGAATCTCATTAACATAGATGTATGGTAAGGTGAGGTGAGGAATGTGGGTAGCATGTATTTTTATACTCAATTAGTTGTCTACATTGGATATGACAATTACTTGGGGGTGGTTTTATCATTATGAGAATGGGAACAGAGCACATAAAATTTAACGAAGAAGAAAATTCATTTCAGGATTCTGTGAGGAGCTTGAAGTTGCAAGTGCCTTCAAGGACTATGGAGGAATCATGGGGAGAATGAGAACTGGTCTTAATACCACCCACACCCATGGGTTCCATGCCCCCTTTCACCCTTGGTGCTTACTCTCCCCACCACAATATTTCTACCAATTCCCCTTCTCTTGTTGTTATCCCTAAGAAGATATCCCTGAAATCTTCCCAAACACCTGCCAACACTTGCCCTCATTCATCCTTGGTGGTTCTTTCTGTGCTCAGATCCCCTCATCTTAAGGCTCCCAAGACTTGAAGGACACCATGGACTCCTTCCCTTATCTCTCCTAGGTTTTTGAGCCACATTAGGACTCCCAATAGAAGGGTTTTGACCAATATGAAGACCTATCTAGAGGAGATTGGGCACCTCACCAAGCTCAATCCTCAAGATGTGTGGCTCCCCATCATATACTCTAGGACTGGGAATGCTTACTTTGTAATGTTTCATAATCTCAATGCAGGGATTGAGTTTTAGGCCTTGATTATTTCAATGGATTTTACCTTCTTGGGATGGTATGCATGATTTTCTTGATTTCTCTATTTTTTTCTTTCATATTTCAATGTTTTTTTTTACAAAATTTATTTTTAGGTCCATCAAAATATGATCTAATGTCATATCACATGGATGTATTTTGTAAAATAATTTGAAGTGATTTTAGATTCATATTGACCCTAATATATTATAATTAAAAAATGATCAAATTCCTCACGTTAGCAATCTTAAAGTTTTCACACCAACTTGGTGTGATTAAATCATATTGATACTGCTATCTCTACCTAGGTTATAGAATGTGCCTATGTATAATGTGTCAGTTTAAATGAATGTAATGGATAAATAAATGGATTTCCTGTATAGAATGTGTCTCAGTCCAATGAAGTGCAATGGATAAAAATGTCGGTTGTTGTGAGCTTGTCTCTTCTCCAACCATTGTTTTCATTTGCATTTTCTTTTTTCTTTGATACTTGTACTGTGGCATTCGTTGATAATTGTACTATGACTTAGAACTAATTTCTATTAGTTTTACATTTAAATATATCTATCTATACTCTATAATTCTAGATATATTCAAATAAATATTGTATTTTTAAAAATCACAATTTTTATGTTTTTTCACCCACTTGATGGAGTTAAATAGTCATTTAAGCTATTAGGATTCAAAATCATTGATATTACTACCTATGCTTTGGCTTTAGAATATTCCTTTAAGACCTATGAATATACAATGTGTTGGTGTGGGTTTATCCTTCTACAACATTTTTGTGATTTGTACTTTGTTTCCCAAATTCCAGATATGTTCAAATAAATATTAAATTCCTAAAAGTGACAATTTTTATGTTTTGAATTGTTAAAGCTAATAATTTTTATGTTTTGGCGCCCACTTGATGGGGTTAAATAGTCCTTTAACCTGTTGGATTCAAGATCACTGATATTACTACCTCTACCTTGGTTTTAGAATGTGCCTCTCAGAACTATGAATACATAAATGTGTTGTTGTGGGTTTATTCCTTCTACAACTTTTTTGTGATTTGTACTTTATTTTCCATGAATATAAACATGAGTTGGGGAATAATCTGCCTAACCATAGCATACCTATGGCGACTCTACACTTTGTGGGTTCTTATCATACTTCATGAAGATGTTCCTAGGAAATGCTACAATGAATATCTGAAGCTTGCACAAGTTGCATTTGGTAACAATAATAGATACCTTCTGCAATTGCAATCTTGATATCTAGTTTGCTTTACTACTAAGCTTAAGCTACATGTCTGTTTCAGTTCGATATCAAAATGTTGATTGCTATCTCTAATGCAGAGTCCATACAATCTTCAGTTTTAGGTATAAACATATGAGTTTAGATATATTTGTTGTAAACCTAATATATTAAAGTATATATTAATGTTGGATATAATAATCTTATTTGGAAGGAATGTATGGATGCCAATTCGTCTTTAAAAATTGTAGGGGAGAATCTTTCTGTATGGTTGACTTTGTTTCCAACTGTTTATCTATCAGTCAAGATGGAAACTTCATTGATACTGATTGGTGCAGAGACAATGAAGTTGTTTTTTCAAATAGCTTATGGCCCAACTTGTGGGTCCAATCCACTTACTACAGTGGAATGATATTTTTTTTTCCACTTACTACAGTGGAATGATATTTGGTTTTTGTATCCCTTTGCATTATTTTTTCCTAGCTACCTAATATTAACTCCATTGCAAGACTCTATCTTATAGGTGTTATAATGGAAAATTACCTAATATACTATGGTTTGGGGTTTGTCCACAAGAAAACCTAGACACTTGTGCATATCTTATGAAAACCTAAAGTCTAAGATGGATACTACAACAACAGAATTATTGCTTTGACTTCAAGGGTCACAATATTTCTCTGGAAATACAGGTTTTGTGCTTTTGTAGCAACATAGACTTTTGTTTCCTTATGATTGCTTATCTTTTTATATATTATCTAGAGAAGGTTACATGTTGGTAGTTTACCTTATCAATGATCTTTCTTTCTTATGATATTGAATAGGAAGTTGTATCTAGGAATGTAGGATACTATGTCATCTAGTCTTAAGCATCCTACCTCTATACCAATGTGGAGAGGAGAAAAGGTTGCTTTTTTACTTGTGGCCATGTGCGTGTTCCCCATTGCAATTGGAGGTTATTGGACTTACGGATATTTTGTAAGTATCAATCACTTGCCTTCTGAAAATTGTATTTGAGTAAAATCATAAATGCTCTGACTTTCTATATCTTGTTGATCTATTTTATGGCAGTAAATGTCATGCTGATAATTTATTTCTTCATAGTTTTTTATGCCAAGTTTTCAACAATATATTTTCCTTGGATGCCTTAGGAACCTGCGTCATTAATTTTTTTTGTTTGTTAATTGGTTGGTCTCATAATATTCTCATTCATGTCATTATTCATAAACAACAGTCTTTCACCATTATGAAGTATCATGAACTTACATTAACTAGTATCATTTTGGAATTATACATTTGTTACTTAATGGATCCTTTTTTATAACAATATTTAACTTGTATGTAGTTTTCACTTCTTGTGAGATGAACAACAAAAATACAACCATGTTCAAGAAAACCATTTTTGAAGTTGTTTCCTTAGTAATTGAGGAATATAGTTCACTTAACGAAGGTGAAATTCAGGTTGAGGCTTCTTGCATTGATATTGTGGTCAATAGTTGATGAATACACCTGATTTATCAAACTAGAAACATAAGATTCCTATGATCTGACTTCATTCTATGTGCAGATCCTCTACCTGATAGTGTGACTTCTCTAGTTTTGTTGGGCATATTACTGCCATAGGCCTCTCCATCATGTGATTTTTTTTTACTATAAGAGTGTCCTAAAGAATTGTATCTCAATGCCTCCCTTATTTTATTTTAGTTGTAACATAGTCTTCTTCACTTTTATTAGTGGTTAGGTTGTTCTAATATTTATGAGTTTTCCATTTAACATAGACCAACAAATGTAGGGTTTTCTAATATTTATGAGTTTTTTATTTAACTTAGAATAACTTTGAAGCAGGTTACACCAGCTAGACCAATAAGCCATGCCCTCATTGGGTTCGTTCTAGATTTTGTGTCTTTTATGGCTTCATTTCTCACTTGATTGCGGTTGCACTTGCCTTTCTATCTAGATTTGTAGGTTTGTTAGGAGGTTTGAATCTGCCAATGAATTTTGCATACATTTGTATTTATGTGGGGTTATATTAAGAAAATTTTAAAATATAGGGTGTCTTGGGGTTTACTGATGGGCAAGGCGCCCGCCAAATTTAACCCTTGACCCCGTGAATTGTGAAAAAACCATGCTGATAGGACATTTTCCAAGTGTCAGAATATTCCTTGGAGAAATTATTCCAATCCATGATGTCCTATTAGACTAACTTCCAGCCTTTGATACCATGTCCTACGCCTACATGATTTTATGATTATGATCAACACTTTTGCAAAACCCCATAATATGCTTCATTTAGAACAATTTTCCCTTTTTCACCAATATAAATACTGAAGGATTTGTCTTTTTCATTGCTACTATACTTGTCAAAATGGTAGGTCAAAGGAGATGTTCCATAGAATCTTCTGAAATTTATTGAATAGTACCCTCTCTATTTCCATCCTTAACTTTGTCTTCGGTCTCTTCTCTGTGAACATCTCCATTTTGAATTTATCTTTTGACATCGTTGCCTTCTCGATTGGTTGCATTATATGAATGATTCTTCAATACAATTTCAATATTAGTAGAAGAAGCCCCAACAAGCTTAAACATATCAACATCAACATCCAGGTGCTCTTTCCATGTTGGATCTTCCAATTTTAAATCGACTTGTGAGTGTTCAAAAATCATGTTTGCCCAAAATATATGGATCTGAGATCTCATTACAGTGGCTTGTTCTGCTGATTCGGTAGCAGATGCTGCTATCTCAATAGAATCTTCGTCAACCTCACGCAGTTTATTTTTTTCTTTTCAGGATCTCATCCTTCTTGGTTGCAGATGGATCTTTTAAATCATTTTGGCACTGCTCCTTTAGATTCTCCCACATTTCAATTACATTCCGCATCTTCTCCTTTGCACTATTGAAAAACTGGATAGTTTATGAAGAATCCCATGTACCAAGATCAATGTTCCTAGTCAAAGAAAGAGATCGTCGAAGTTTTTCTCTTTCAAAATATTATTGACCCAGTACAAGAAATCCCTCATAGAAGTCAGGTTTTATCCTCAAAGCTTCCTCATTCTTTTTTCCATCTTGGGAGTATTGATCCTGGACCATGTCATATGTAGTATTAATTTGTGCCATAACTAGTTCCTTTAAAGAATTTTCATCCAAAGGAATCTACTTCCTAGCTACACACATATGGGCATTTCCCCAATTGAGGAATCACAATGTTTCCACCTCCTAGAACTTGCATGCTTCCATCTTAAAGAGGCGTTGGGCTTCTTCACTGGTCACAATTTCTACCAATGCCTCATAGCATAACTCCATTACTAGCTCATGCAAATCCAAGTGAGCATCTGGATCAATGCCTACATGTGTGCGAAACATCTGAGAAAATTCAAATAGTCAGTCAGAAATTTGAACTTCTTTTCCTTCAAGCTCATCCCCATTTTTGTCTTTACAAGTTTCCTCCAAGGATACGTACTTAATAGGTTCTTTACTCGAGTCTTCTACTATGCTACCATCGCTTTCTCCTAATGAACTAGAAGCATTCTTCCCTTTGTTAACATCCTCTTCTTGAACTCCAATTACTAGAGGTTCCTCCTCTTCTTCAATAAATGGCTCTTGCTCAAGATTCACTTGGACCACATACAGCGTCAAAGGATCATTTGAAAAAAATTGATTAGAAATGTTTTCTTTGTCATTCAAGCCCCCATTTGTAGAGGAGTTTGTGTTTAAGTCCTTGTCCTTTCTGCTCAGCAAGCTGAGCTGTAGAAGCTTTTGACAATCTAATCTCTTATGTAGTTGTAATAGTCACAAGATCCCCATCCAAATCCTTGTATTTTATGAAAACTTCCTTGGACGAGGAGAATTGCTTCCTCACTATTTCTCTCAACTCTATAAATTTTCATTTTTCTGGCATTTGACTAAGCCTTATATCATGGTCAAAAATAAGTTTCAATCACCTCCATTGAATTTATGTCTGTTCTTTCTGAATAAGTTGAAGGGCATCTTTAACCTCATGATCTTTAGGACCATTAGATTCCACGGATATTACTCTAGAAGATTCCCTGGAAGATTCCAAGACCAAGGTATTTTGTGGTGAAGAATACCCTTTGGAATACACTGGCAAAGGAGGTTCCTACAAAGGGGGCCCATTTGATTGATTACTCAAGTTATCACTAGGAAGCCTCTCCTGTTAATTTTTCTTCTTTCGCATAGGTCTAGCAGGTAAACAAGGCTCCATACATCCAATAGGAGTTCCTTGAATTGTTGGTGCCCCTAGAACTGTAGGAGAAGTCCCTGAACAGGAAGGCACCGTGGGTCTATTGTTGGGTTGTGTTATATTCTTTCCATGACTAGCCCACATAGTTAACCAGGGGATTAGAAGGGGGGAAAAGCCTCCCCTTAATTGCACAAATTTTGTAGCATGGGGAGTCAAAGGGGGTTTGAGGGGTGTAGGTAACCCCACTCTATGGGGTCCAGGGCAACGCCCTATAAAATTTTGGTTTTGGACACTACATTAGGCTGGGAAGACCTACCTATGGTTTTGTGCATATTGTTTCGCTCATGGTTTTGGAAGTGATGGCTTTCAGTCCATGGTTTTGGACGTGATAGTTTTCGGTCCATGGTTTTGGACGTGATAGTTTTTGGTCCATGGTTTTGGATGCTTCGGCATGTATAAATATGTATTGTAACATTGAAAGAAACATAATGAAAAATCAAGCTGGTGGTCCCAGTTTTGGGATCCAGGGTAAAATCTTTGTCTATATGTGTTTTATGTGTTATTCTCTCGCATTGTTATATTATTTTTTGTGTTGTAGAATTCATATGCAGGTAATTTCTGTACGAGGTTAAAACCTACACCTTTGTTGGTCTTGCTAAGCATCTTTCTTTTTCACAAGTGAAAGACGTAACCTTTTGACAAGTTCCAAGCCATCTTGGTGATTCACATCAACTTGTAGAAGGGCCTACACATCTTCCATGACTAATTCTAGCCTACCGATAGTCTCATATGCCTGTGCCCTTCTAGAAAGAGCCCTGCTAAAATGAGGGTGTTGTTATTGTGGGCATTATGACATAGGTTTGGTGCTATGGCACAGGTGTTGTCCTTGATGGAAACTCAATCTGGTGACAAATATAAGTTCAGGTTTTCAGAATGAAGGAAAAGATATATACGCAGGTTAGACGTTCCAAAGACGCATATGCGTATACATGCACTTTCACACAAGGAAAAGTGCGTACAGGTGCGAGAACTTATTTTTTTTCCGTGGTATTTAGTCCTTTGTATTTGAACTTATGTTTTTGGGCCATGGTATCTCGTCAGAAGTGTTGATCCCAAGTATTGGGTCCATGGTATTTATTTGTTATGGTTTTGAACCATGGTATTATGAAAGGCCTAAGACTATAAAAGAGGAAGGAGATCATTTGGAAAAGGAGAATCTGAATTATTGAATATATGAAAAGTGCTAGATCTGGAATATTGGTGATGGTGTTATGGTGTAGATATAGATCTGAATGAAGGAGGAACCTGAGTGCAAAGATAAGGATAAGCTTTATTGATGGGTGAAAATCTTAAGGCTTGAATGATAGTATATTTGTTTGATTTTGATCTGGTTCATGTGGCACACGCTTGATCTATAAATCTGATAATCTGGGTTAACTAATTTCTGAATGTTTGAAAGAGTGAATTATCCTTTATAGATCTGTACGCAGGTTCAATGAAGCGAAGGCACGTATACACGCTGGTTCTGTGACTAAAAACAACATATACGTAGGTTGGTCCAAACACAGAAGTGTATGCACACAGGGTTGTGGTTATTAAAGTAGCATACATCTCTTAAATTGTGTTCTAGCTACTTCTGATTATTGCTACAGTTTTCTGGGTTCAGAATTTGGTGTGTGGTTACTATTACTGTTTTCTGGGTACAACTGTCAGAGAAGTGTTTATTTAATTCAGTGTTAATTGGTGAAAAGGAGATTGTTTGATACAAAAATTATTAATGATTCATGTTCATGGATCGAGTCTGAAAATTTATGAAACGTGGTTCCTGGAAGCAAAGAGAAGGTTGTAGCCTTATACAGGTGGTAGCCTGGATACTAGTATCCCAGCTAGTACAAGAGCTAAGGGGGTTGCAGCTCCCTTCCAGGAAAAGCTGGAGAAGGAGAGAGGGTTGTAGCACTCCGCAGGTATCAGCCTGCATACTGGTAAAGGATTGTACCAGTACAGAAACATTGTAAAAAGAAGTTTCTAAATAAAGGAAGATAGAGACGAATTGTAGCAGGTAGTTTTCACCCACATTGGGTTTCCACCTTATATCTTGTGTTCTTGTGTGTGATTGTCTTCTGCTCTATTTCACTATTTCTGGTTACTGTTTACTTGATTCTGATACACAGATTAATGATCAACGTCTGTAAGATAAATTAAATAATAAGTCTGCATGGTATATGTGTGTTTCCTTATTTGTAGTTGCATATATATGCGATTTTCACTAACTGAAGTAGTGTATATCATCTGGGTTTGAAAAAGAAAATAATTGACTTGATAATACTGATTCATCGCCCCCCCAGTATTATTTCCAACAATTGGTATGAGAGAAGGTCCTTCAGAAGAAGCTTGATTGCTTGAAGGAAGATCTATCATCACGAGCAACTACGAGAGAGAAGCATCGATCAGGCCACCAATTTTTGATGGGACCAACTTTGTCTATTGGAAGGTAAGAGTCACAACCTATCTTCAATCTCTTCGTACAGAAGTCTGCAATATCATAGATACAAGGTACACTTTTCCATCAGCAACTCCTATAGATCCGGCTGCGAAGAAGCAATTTGAAACAAATGCAAAGGCTGTCAATACTCTATTAGGATGTCTATCTCAATCAGAATTCGTCAAGGTTATGTAGTATAAAACCGCAAAATAAATATGGGACAAGATCATTCTGAGCTATGAAGGAGATGAACAGGTAAAATGAGCAAAACTTCAAACCCTCAGAATTCAGTATTAAAATCTCAGAATGTACAATGATGAAAGTGTGGCTAACTATTTCCTATGCATAAATGAGATTGTTAATTGTATGAAAAATTTGGGTGAAGAAATAAAAGAGGTAGTTGTGGTTGAAAGGGTTCTGAGGTCTTTGTCTTCTAAGTTTGAATCAAAAGTTTCTGAAATAGAAGAAAAGGAGAATCTACAAAAAATTACCATGTCGCAGCTACACGGAATTCTAACCGCTTATGAAACGAGGAAAGGGGGACCATCGGACAGAAGAGAAGTCACATTCAAGGCCTCAGGAAAAGGAGATTCCTATGACTCAGGACATATGTCAGAATAAGAGGAAGAATCAAATTTTGTTAAGAACCTTCAACGGGGTGCTGGAAGATTCAAAGGTAAGTTACCTTTCAAATGTTTTTCTTGTGGAAGAGTCGGTCATTATGCTGCCAAGTGCCCTCATAAAGGTAAGCTTGACAAAGGTAATGAACCTATTAGATGGAACAAGAAATAGAATGTAAGTAAGAAAAGCTATTACACTCATGAAGATAGTGATGGATTTTCAAATAGTGAGGAAGATGAACAAGGTAATAATTATAGACTTTTAATGGCTTTTGAAGATGATGATTTCATGGATGCTATAGATGAAGAAAGTCTTTATGAAGAGATTTATAAACTCAAAATTTGTTTAGAAGAGAAAAATATGATTATTGATACTCTACAATTCCAATTGGTTGAAAGTGAAAAACATCATGAAAAGTTAGAATGTGAAATTGTGGGACTTAGAAAAGAAATTGAAAAAACTAAAGCTCTTAATCTTAGATTTGTTAAAGGATCTTAAACGTTAGATGAGATTATCAAAGTGCAGCATTCTCCACTAATCAAGATAGGTATGGGATATAATGAGGAAGCAACTCAAGCGCAGAAACCATCCATCTCCAAAAATTATCTTGATGCAGCAAGGAGAGGTGAGCAAAGGCTCAATGGAGATCACCAAGTAAATCAGGGACAATTTACCTCAAGAGTGAACAAAGACTACCAGGAAAATTAGGGGCAATCTACTTTAAGGATGAACAGAAGCTACAACCAGCCATAGGTAAAGCCAATGTTTCTCTTTTCATAACTTTTGTCACAAAGCAGCTCAATGTGTTGCCTATAAGACAATCATGACTAGAGAAGCTCAAAAACAAAGAAATATGACTGGAATCATGAAAAGGACCTACAATAACTTTTATGCTCTTGAAAATGAAACAGAATGTTCTATTTGTAACAAATTCAGTCATGAAGATTCTGAATGCAGGAGCAGGTTTCGGCAGAAAACTCAGAAGGAACAAGCCTTAAGTGCCAAAACATGGAGAATGAAGGAACCGCAACCAGAAAGATGTGGGATATCCCTATATGCAGAAGGACAATCAATGGTACATCGACAGTGGATGTTCAAAACATATGACAAGTGATAAATAAAAACTTCAATCATATAGTGCCTTAGAAAAGGAAAAGAAGGTCTCATTTGGAAATGACACCCCTGCGGTCATAAAAGGTAAAGGTTCTGTTCAGTTGAAAGAAAAGTTCAAAGCTGGAAATGTTATGTATGTTGATGGCTTGAAGCATAATCTATTGGGTGTCAGTCAGATGTGAGATCAAGGAACTGAGGTAATATTTCGATCAAATGGATGTAGCATTCGTGATCTTGATACAGGAAAAATAGTGATCAAAGGCATAAGAACTCCAAATGATTTATACATATTCAAAGAAGGAAAATAACAATGATATCTGAGCAAGAATGATGAACACTGGCTATGGAACTAGATGTTGGGGCATCTAAGCTTCTCACAGATAAGGAAAGCATGCAAATACCAGGCAGTTCATGGTCTTCCAGACAATACAATATGAAAATCATGTCAGTTTGGTAAGCAAACCAGAACTAACTTCCCTGAGAAGGAAGGATCAGCTAGTAGGCCACTTGAACTTTTCCACACTAATGTATGTGGTCCATCTAGGAAAAGGTCACCTTGGGGAGAAGAATACTTTATATTATTCATTGACGAATTGGATAGGACTTATGAAGCACAAAGACGAAGCCTTTGAAAAATTCAAATATTTCAAAGTCTTGGTTGAAAACGAATCAGATCACAAAATTAAGTGCCTCAAGTCTAATAGAGGTGGGGAGTTTACCTCAAATGAATTTTTCAATTTTTGTGAAGAACATGGACTAAGAAGGGAATTATCTATAGCTAGGACTCCTCAGAAAAATGTAGTAGTGGAAAGGATGAACAAAACGGTTCAAAAAATGGCTCGTGCTATGCTTGATGAGTCTGGAACTCCCGCAACTTTCGGGGGTGAAGCTGCATTTTTTGTAGTTGTTATTCTCAACAAAACAAATATCCGGATGAACAACACTCAAACCCCTCATGAGATCTGGTATGGTGAGACTCCTTCGATAAAATATTTCAATATTTTTGGAAGCAAATGCTATATCAAAAAATACTGATGAACATCTTGGCAAGTTTGAACCTAGAGTAGATGAAGGCATTCTCCTTGGTTACTCTCCCCACAACAAAGCTTACAAGTGTTATAATAAAAGGCTTGGAAAAACTATTGAAAGCATTGATGTAGTGGTTGATGAAGAAGAAAACACTCCTAGGCAAGTAAGATCTGAAGATTTCAAAGATGATGAGGACTATCCATCAACATCAAATCAGATTCATGATGAAGAGGAAATCCATGAGGCACCAGAAGAACAGACAGGAATAGAAGATAAGACTCCATCCAGGTACGTTCAGAAGAATCATCCAGAATCTCAAATTTTGGGGCAGAAAGAGGCAGGTATACAAACAAGAAGAAAAATTGCAGAAGCTTCAAGCTATTTGGCATTTCTCTCCTCCATTGAACCCCAAAATGTAAAAGAATCATGCAAAGATGAATGTTGGGTCAAAGCAATGGATGAAGAACTTGAGCAGATTGAAAAGAATAACACTTGGAGTTGGTCCCTAGACCAAGAGATAAGAATGACATAGGAACAAAATGGATATTCAAAAACAAGTTGAATGAAAATGGGGAAGTTATTAGAAACAAGGCCAGACCTGTTTGTAAAGGGTATGCTCAACAAGAAGGAATAGAATTTGAAGAAACTTTTACTCCCATTGCTAGACTTGAGGCCATCCAAATGTTCCTTGCTCTCTCAAGCTTTCAAAAGTTCAAAGTATTTCAAATGGATGTGAAATCAACTTTTCTGAATGGAGTCTTAGAAGAAGAAGTTTATATTGAAGAACCAGATGGATTCATCCTTGGAAATGATCCAAAACTTGTATGCAGACTTAGGAAGGCTCTCTATGGTCTTAAAAAAGCTCCAAGGTCTTGGTATTATCGTTTGGACAAATATCGTCATCAACAAGGTTTCTCAAAAGGATCAGCAGATAGCAATCTTTATATAAAAATTGAAAATAACAAATTGATAATACTTGTTGTGTATGTTGATGATATCATCTTTGGCAGCAATGAAGAAGCTATGAGTCGGAACTTTGCCTTGGTAATGCAAAAAGAATTCAAAATGTCCTTGCTTGGAGAACTGACATATTTTATTGGATTACAAATCCAACAAAATGAAGGCGGTATCTTTTTATCTCAAACCAAGTACCTCAAGAAGATTTTGAAGAAGTATAGCATGGATGATTCCAAACCAGTATGTACCCCTATGGTTACAGGATGCAGCTTCAGTGCAAATGATGAATCAGTAGTAGTGCATCAACCAACTTATAGATCCATGATTGGAAGTCTACTATATCTAACAGGTACCTGACCAGACATCATGCATGCTTGGGAATGGTTGGAATATTTCAGGCAAATCCAAAGGAAACTCATCTCTAGGCAATAAAGAGAATTTTCAAGTATCTTCGAGGAACTCAAAACTATGGCCCATGGTATCCTAGAGATACACATCTCACTCTTCATGCTTATACAGATGCAGATTGGGTGGGAAGCGTGGATGACAGGAAAAGCACTAGTGGTGGTGCATTCTTTATGGGTTCTAGATTAGTATCTTGGTTCAGCAAGAAACAGAGTTCGATTGCTTTATCTACAGTTGAAGCAGAATATGTGGCTTCTACATCTTGTTGCACATAGCTCCTTTGGATGATGCAAACTTTGCAGGATTTTCAAATCACTTGTACTCCACCTATCTCTATCTTATGTGATAATACAAGTGCAATTAGCATTTCAAAGAACCAGTCATGCATTCAAAGACCAATCACATACCACTCAAGTATCATTTTCTCCAGGAACAAGTTCTGGAACAAAATGTCCCTCCAAGGAACAAGTTGCTGATATTTTCACCAAACCACTACCCAGGGAGACATTTGAATACCTCAGCTAGAAGCTGGGGGTAGTTGATGCATGATCTTGCTGTTGAAACATGTCTGTTTCAGAGAAATATGGTTGTACATGAGTTGTATGAGGAGGATCCGCGTACATATGCCAGTTTATGAAAATATAGTCACGTATATGATCGCTTGGAGGAAATCAGTGGGGAAAGACTCTGGTTGAAGAGAGTCTGATATGGGTCTGACAGAGACCATTTGGCAGAGGTTCAGGGGGAGCAGATAAAGTTCTGATAATGCATTGTTGGCATTACATTAGAAGCTTTTGGTTCGAGTACACAAGTTGTTTTGGGTTCAGGTGGATCAGCTGCAGAAGGAGAATAGAAGGAAATCCTGGTTGCTGATCTGTAGAGTGATTGACAGATGCTGCTGATATCAGTTATTAGTGACTTTCATAAGTCTTGCTATTTCGTCTCTATGTCATGTATATCGTTTATTTTCAAGGTCATGTAACGGTCTATTTTGGTTTCCCCACTATGCCTGGGATGAATGATGTAATATATTTGGTTGTCTTATGTAAACTTCTGGTGTATTCCCATTTGGTTTGGAGATGGATGTATGTATAGAGTATTTTCGTGGGAGGAAGGTCCTTTATGATATAAGTCATGTTTCTTCTTGAAGAAATTTTTTTTTGCAGATCTTGCCTACAGTCAGGGGGAGCTTGGCCAGCACAGCAGAGCAGAGATTTCAGCATGTTAACCCTTTGCCCTTGATGACAAAGGGGGAGGATGACTTGGAGAATCTTTGGGTTGCCATCAAGTCCAAAGGGGGAGATTTTTGGCATTATGACATAGGTTTGGCGCTACGACACAGGTGTTGTCCTTGATGGCAACTCAATCTGGTTACATATCGCAGTTCAGGTTCTCAGAATGAAGGAAAAGATATATATGGAGGTTCACCTTGACAAAGACGCGTATACACATGAGTTAGACGTTCCAAAGACACGTATGTGTATACACGCACTTTCACACAAGGAAAAGTGTGTACATGTGGGAGAACTTTTTTTTTGTCCATGGTATTTAGTCCTTGGTATTTGAACTTATGGTTTTGGGCCATAGTATCTCATCAGAAATGTTGATCCCAAGTATTGGGTCCATGGTATTGATTTGTTATGGTTTTGAACCGTGGTATTATGAAAGGCCTAAGACTATAAAAGAGGAAGGAGATCATTTGGAAAAGGAAAATCTCAATTATTGAATATCTGAAAAGTTCTCGATCTAGAATATTGGTGATCGTGTTATGGTGCAGATATGGATCTGAATGAAGGAGGAACCTCAGCATAAAGAGAAGGATAAGTTTTATTGATGGGTCAAAATCTTAAGGCCTGAATGATAGTATATTTGTTTTATTTTGATTTGGTTCATGTGGCGCACGCTTGATATATAAATCTGATAATCTGGGTTAACTAATTTTTGAATGTTTCAAAGAGTGAATTATCCTTTATAGATATGTGTGCAGGTTCAATGAAGTGAAGGCGCGTATACACGCTGGTTCTGTGACTAAAAACAGCGTATACGCAGGTTGATCGAAACACAGAAGCGTATGCACGCAGGTTTCTGGTTATTAAAGTAGCGTACATCTCTTAAATTGTGTTCTAGCTACTTTTGTTTATTGCTGTAGTGTTCTGGGCTCAGAATTTGGTGTGTGGTTACTGTTACTATTTTCTAGGTACAACTGTCAGAGAAGTGTTTATTTAATTCAATGTTAATTGGTGAAAAGGATATTGTTTGATACAAAAATTCTTGATGATTGATGTTAATGGATCCAGTCTGAAAATTTATGAAGCGTGGTCCCTAGAAGCAAAGAGAAGGTTGTAGCCTTCTGCAGGTGGTAGCCTGTGTACTACTATCCCAGCGAGTACAAGAGCTAAGGGGGTTGTAGCTCCCTTCCCGGAACAGTTGGAGAATGAGAGAGGTTTGTAGCTCTTTGCAGGTAGCAGCTTGTGTACTGGTAAAGGACTGCACCAGTACAGAAACATTGTAAAAAGAAGTTTCTAAATAAAGGAAGATAGGGACAAATTGCAGCAGGTGGTTTTCACCCGCATTAGGTTTCCACCTTATATCTTGTGTTCTTGTGTGTGATTGTCTTCTGCTCTGTTTCACTGTTTCTGGTTACTGTTTATTTGATTATGATACACAGATTAATGATCAACATATGTAAGATAAATTAAATAATAAGTCTGCATGGTATACGCATGTTTCCTTATCTGTAGTTGTGTATATACATGGTTTTCACTAACTGAGGTAGCGTATATGATCTGGGTTTGAAAAAGAAAATAATTGACTTGATAATACTGATTCACCCCCCCTCTCAGTATTATTTCCAACAGTTATAAAACCAACTCACAGAAAGATAGAAAAGATAGATCAACACCTTAGAATTCAGTCTCTTTGAGGGGGCAACCTCCTTTACATTACATAAATAAACAATTCTTGGATGATACAAATGAAAGTACCTCATTTATATATATAAGAGTCTAAGGGGTCATAACATAATCAGAGATGACATAACAATAATAATGTAAGGGCACAATAATAACAATAGTGGGCTTCTATGGGGCACAATAATAACAATATGGGCACTACATGGGTACATCAATATAATAAGTGGGTTGTACTAATAACAATAAGGGGTTACACTAGTAGTATAGGGGCCTAACATGTCACTCTCCTTCAAAAAGCGTTGTCTTCAATGCTTGAGTAGTTCTTGATGCTTCTGTATAAAATTCTTGTCCTCCCATGTGGAATCTTCAGCGGGTAAGTTCTTCCACTTGATGAGATACTCTAAAATTGATTGATTTCGTAGCTGTCGGGTTCTTGTTTCTGTGAGTGCTCCATGTTCCAATATGATTTTTCCTTCCTCTTCAATTTTTGGCAATATTGTTTGAATTGGGATCTTTTGCAACTTTTGAATAAGTGGCCATACTTATTTTTCCTTCCTCCATTCATCTCTTGCTTCATTTATCCAATCTGGTTGGATAATAGAAATAGTACCAAACAATGCTTCCACATCCTCATCCTTGAAGAGTCTTCCCATTCGGTAAGGTTGCCATTTTTTAAGTGCGTGTAGTATTGCCAACATTTCCTTCTCATAAATAGCTTGCTTGAGATGTAGAAGTACAAATAACCAATCATCTACATCAAAACATTTTTCACTACAATGTTTATCTACCTGTTGTTTCGTTTGATTTTTCACCGAAGTGGCGTTATCCTTTAAAAGTTGGAGAACTTGTTGTTGATGCTTGATGTGATCTTTCACTGCTTTAACCTTTTTCTTCTTGATATGTCCTTCTATCTCTAGAGTTTGAGGAGTGGTAATTTCTTCCAATCCTTTAAAATATATGGTCAGATTCATTTCTTGATGCTTGATGTGATCTTTCACTTCTTGAACATTTGTCGTCTTGATATGCCCTTCTCTCTTGATAGTTTGAGTGGTAATTTTGACTAATGAATTAAAAGATATGGTTGGATTCATTTCTTATTTCTCGATGTGATCTTTCACTTCTTGCACCTTTTTCTTCTTAATATGTCCTTCTATCTTGAGATTTTGAGGAGTGGTAATTCTTTCCAATGCTTTACAAGATATGGTCTGATTCATTTCTTCTTTCTCTGGGATGGGGTCTTGGCGTATATCCTCTTCTTATGATGTTTCTTGATCCTTTTCTTCCTCCTCTTCATATTCTATGTAAATTAATTTCTTCTCAGCATACTTATGACATTTAGAGCATTTTCTATCACAATTGTAAAAAAACACTTTTTCTCTTTTTTCTTCCAATTGTTGTGGTGTAACCCTTGTAGGTTGTGGAAGGCTAGGAGAAACAACACTTCCGTCTTTATAGTTGTGAGGGGTATGCTTCCTGGTTTCCATAATTTTGCTTTCCACTATGTCACAAAGCCCTTTTACTCTTTCCAATTATTGTGGTGTTGCTCCAAACAAGGTGTTGCTCTATGTATCCTCATAATGTGCTATCATTTCCTCCGTGCAAATTGACCACGTAACAAGTTGTTTATGAGAACAAAGCCCTTCATACCATAAAAATGGATCCGTTCTAAATATGAAGATGCAATACATACCTTTTGTAATAGTGGTACACCATGTAGATCAAAATATTACTCCATCTGAAGTATCCAATTTACCGGATCCTTGCCATCAAACTTCTTCATCTTGCTTTTTCTTGATTTTAGGAGCTCTACCTTGAAACGACTATAACTCTGTGCTTTCAAATCTTTAAGTTCTGAAATTTCTACCTGTAGTAACCCTTTTTGTCCTCTTACCAATGCCACAAGTCTAATCCAAATTGGATTCTCCAAGAAAGAGTTATGCCCAATCTCCCAAGATGACTTGATTATAGACCTTTCCAGAAGAGAGAACTTGTATGAAGTGTCGTGTGTCACTGTTTCAACCTTTGGCTTCGCTAAATAGTTACAGGAAACTACATTCCATCCTCTTTCTATACCTTCTGATGAAATTTCAATCTGATGCTCAGAGAGAAAGTTATGACGATTTTCTCCAGGCCACCTGTTTGGAATGTAATTTATGAGTCTACAAAAAGACTAACTTCCTCAGATCATATCTTCGTAAATATAGTGCAAAAAGCTATGAAATTTGGACCCAAGGTTTGGCGTGATGTGTTGTCAAACGAGTTTTTTTTTTAGCTTCTGAAACATTGCAAAAAAAAACGTTATAGCGAAAATTCCATGATGACCTATTTGGAGTAGTGAAACACTAGAATCCAAAGCTTTGATACCAAATGTTATGAAACCAGCTCACAAAAAGATAGAAAAGATAGATCAACGCCTTAGAATTCAGCCTCTTCGAGGGAGCAACCTTATTTAAATTACGTAAATGAAAAATTCTTGGATGATACAAATGAAAAGACCTCCTTTATATATATAAGAGTCTAAGGATTCATAACATAATTAGAACCGACATAACAATAATAATGTAAGGGCACAATAATAGCAATAGTGGGCTTCTATGGGGCACAATAGTAACAATATGGGCACTACATGGGTACATTAATATAATAAGTGGGTTTTACTAATAACAATAAGGGGTTACACTAGTAGTATAGGGGCCTAACAGGTGCACTTCAAGAGTGATTGTACATTCATCAACAACACTTTCATAATGAACAGGCTCCATCTGCATTAGGCATGATGCTCAGTTGTTGTGCAAGATGTCATGGTTTGGGTGATTCTTATGATAATATTGAGAGAATTTTCATATTGTTCCAAAGCATCCAAATAGTCTCTGTTTTGGAATCTCTTGTTGCCTTCATCTTTGAGCTCATGTGCCCTTTTGAGGAAGAGAGATGGATCAAGGTCCACTTTACTTCCAGTGACTATTGTAGATTGCTTAGTAGTAGCAAATTCCCCTATGCCTTTCTTTTTCTTCCTCTCAGGCTTTCCCATGACAACTTCCCAGCAAAGAGAAAGATATCCCAACCAATAATGTGAACCAGTCTTAGATTATATTTTCTCTTTGTACTGGATAATGCCTCACAGATCTTTCTTTCTGTGCCCAATAACATTTTTTCAACCAAACTCAACTAAACTAAATTCCACAGAACATCACATTCTCCCAGGAGATGGATCTATACTTCCATTCAATCACTAGATACTTTATGAACTACTATTTCCTCTACAGACTGGTTTCAACTAGGCACAGATTAGTGTGTATAGTCCCAACAATTGGGACCCTGTCTAGACTTCTGACTAGTTTCAATCATTAATTTCCTCTCTAACATATCCACTATTGAGAGAAATCTAATCTTGACAAACTTACAAATCTTAATGCTAATGTGCATGCCATTCTAGATTACAGATACAAACTTTACATAGAAGATGCAACTAATCAAGTTTGAATTTTGATCACGACCCATCATAGAATGTAAATGAATCCAAATTTGTTGGAGTTGTAAGTCATATTTAAATAAGATGTAATGCCACTAGTGTTGGCATTATGGTTCTGGTATGATTTCAGATGTTGTACTTGATGGCAAACACCCATGGCATGGCTCTCATTTTGATGAAAATAAAGAAGTACGCAGGAGAACAGTTCAGAAGGTGCGTACCCGCAGGTTTGCCGTGCAGGGACCGCGTCCAAATACGCGGGTAACCCATTTATGGGGTGCGTACCCCAGTGCACACATTCCAAGGCAGTTAAGCGCCCACCCGTGGGGTTTC
>APFE031137037.1:1618-25598 GCA_000404065.3 Pinus taeda | reverse complement strand
GGTTTCCACCTTATATCTGGTGTTCTTTGATGTGACTGTCTGATTTTCTTGTTCATGCTCATTATTTATGGTATTGGTATGCAAAAATAATTCAAAGCATAAATAAGAAAGATTTGGTAAAAGAATTTGATAATACTGATTCACCCCCCCCTCTCAGTATTATTGTCAACAACTAGATAATGCATACTGAAATATGATTTTTGTAGAGAAGATTACCAATCTTTTTCTTTAAGAGCCTCTACATTTCATTCTAATGATTAAAACATTATTAGGAGTTTTCAACTTATTTGAAAGTATAATATTATATTGAAACAGGTAACATCATCTCTTCCAAAATCTACCATGATAAATGCTAAACATAACCATCTGAAGGTCATCTCAATATGAATCGGGATAGGAAGGCTTGTACAATTATGCGAAACAAAGGTTTGAACAAAATCCAATCCCATTCAATGTCGGTTGGCACCCAGAATATAAACATGTAGACATGAGCCTCATTAGACTTACAAAAATTGTTCACATGACCAATATTCTAAAATGATCTTGTGTGGTTTGTGGTTGAGTGCTACATCACTTTCAATCTTTTTATTAGTTAGTGCACATAATTGGAGTTGCGGACTCTCAAGAGATGGTGAGATTCTTCGATTCAAAACATCTGGTTAGGTGACTCCCAACAATATAAAAAATGCCTTCAAGACATTTTTGATATGTGAAAAGTATCTCAACTCATATCTTTTAACAAATTGGAGAATATTCCAAAAATTGATATTGTCATTCATAGTAGAATGTTCATTACGATATAGATTATTGAGCTCTCAATAAGAATATGTTCCAATTCAGAACAAGAGATAGGAAAATGTCAAATAGGATCTTAGAAATGAGAGAGGTGATATTCGGAAACATAATTCATTCCCTTGTTAATCTGATTGTTCCTCAAGAGGCCTAGAATTGCTGCTAAGAGAGTTGAAGCTCTGTACTTTGTATATTTATCATGTAATAATTTGTCATTTCAGTTTCTTTGTTTTCTGTATATAATGTTGATTGACACAAGCATTGATTGTTCCTCGAGAGGCATGGAATTTCTACTAAGAGAGATGAAGCTCTGTACTCTATATATTTATCCTGTAATAATTTGTCATTTCAATTTCTTTGTTTTCTGTATATAATTTTTATTTACAAAAGCGTAGAATAAGTGAAAGGCCAAGTTCACACATTATAAATTGAGGCAATTATTGAATATTTAGCAATAGGGATTTGGAACTATCTATTATCAATGAAGTGGTTATTGTGAAGAAAATTAATTACAGTAGAGGAGAGGTATATTGTGGATGTCTGTAAATGATGCTTGTATTAAGTGTTGAGAAATGTTGCCTGAGCAAGAACATCTTGCATACGTTTTAGTGTGAACATGTGGGAAATGGTTGAAGGCACTTCACCAATGCCCACCTTGGAAAAATGGTCATTAATTCTATCTTGTAATTTCACCTGAAAAATAAAAGAAAAGTGAAAGTCTAATATTTTAAAGATTTAGGGATTTAAATGAAATGTAAAACTGACCCCAAGGATGAAAGGAAATGTTGAACTTCATAATTACACAACAATTGAGGTCTATCAAATGAAGCATAAGGTTTCAGCCCATGTATCCTTTTAATTTATAAGATGCTTTCATAGCTCTAAAATTCATTCATGTTTCAAGATGTCTACTTTTGTACATTTGTTCGGGGAGGTAGCTTTAACTAATTTTATCAAATAGAATACGTGATTTTGTTCTTGTAGGAATTCCCAATGGTTTGGGTGATGATTTAGATATTTTCTCAAAGCATTTCTCACTAGTTGAGTTTGTTTTCACATTCAATTTTCTAATTCTCTTCTAGATTTCTAAAATTATTGTGGTTATATTAATAGTGGGAATGTAGACTAGAATGTTAGAGGAGGGTTTGTCACTATTTATGGTATTGTGACATTTCTATATGGATGTTTCTTGCAAACATTTATCATTTGACTTTTTATAAATGGGTAGGTTGTGCTCATGGCAATAATATTCCTACTCCTTTTATGACATTTAACCAAACTAGATTTCCATCAAAGATTCTTCGAGAGGTAAGGTTTTCTACTTTCTCATGCTTTCAATTGCATCTGAGAAATTTGTAGGTTAATTGTGTCTCTTCTCTCCTATACCTGAGTTACATTATTATTTATGTTGGTTTCTACAATTATTATTAGCAGCTCTATTTTTATGTGAGAAAAATCCTACTTACTTGTTAGCTAGGATGACATGTTACAATCCACAATGTGCTTAGTGCCAAAATTACTCTTTTTTTATCTATTGTACTTGTTATAGGTATGATATTTTATCTACATAGGAGCATATGTTGTAGGTTGTACAATTATACGATAGAAACACTGAGCCTCCCTGCTCTCTTGCTAGGCCTTCATGTAGTTGGGGCTTGTTTGCTAGGGATCAATGTCTAAGGGTGGATTTCAAGTCACAAGAGGGGTTCATGACTGCAAATGTTTTTGGGCTAGCCATATATCTTGTGAAGAATCTCAATGCTTTTGTCACAAGTTTCTTCAACAAGAAACCATGGGCATTAGAAATCCTTCTTCTTTGTTATTGATATGATCAATTTTGTGATGTTTTTGGATAGACTGATTGATGGGATTGCATTTAGAGTATGTAGGCTAATTTGTGATACAAAATTTGTGATATTATTTCTTGGATTTTTGAGCTAAAAAATGTAGGATTTTCCTCCCCCACTCCAATACAGGCACAATCATGGTCTATTGCTATGCCAAATGATGACATAGTAGCCATTGCCAAAACAAGTTCTGGGAAAACATTAATAAGTTATCTTCTACATTCATTTATTCATCTTCTATGCCATTGTAACAACATTCAGATGGGCCACAATACTTGTTTTGGCAGTAAAGAGCTTTCGACTCAAATGCAAGGGGAAGTAATGCCATCATGATGCAACCCAAAATGCTGGCAAGATTTTCAGAATGCTAACATTCAATCACTTATACATATTTACCTTTCTTGACATACCACTTTTCACTTTGTTACCTCCAGTACACTCAAAATGGGTGCTTTCACATCTCACACAAATATGCTCTTTCACACATTCTTAATGTAACCATTTTGCAATAGTTTTGTTCCTTTTCTATTGTGTCTTTATCTAGAGTACCACCTTATGGGCACATCGTGAACTCAATTCCTTCATACAAACCAACGTATTCCAGTTTGAATTGAGGAAATAAAATATTAATTCATCTTATCTTAGAAATCTTTATATCTGAAGGTAATTCCCATACCATATCCATTTCCAAAAAGGAATTAAGCCCTCTCCTTCTGAACTCAACACAACCTCCACAGTTCACAAAAAATGAGGCTCTAAGTATTTGAACACATTTTGTATTTCAGAATTCCATCAACAATTAGAGTTATCAAAACGATTAGCTAAAATGTGTAGCGAGAGCATAAGGTGCCACACTTATCATAAATTCAATTTAATACTGTAATTGCAAAATGCCAATGCATTCCTATACATATTTTGCAATGGATCTCAACCCATTCAATGCTTTTTCAACATCAATGTCATTCTTGGCATTAAATTATATACAAGGGTATTTTCCCTCCAACACAAATATATTGGATGATCATTTTTTGCATATCCATTTCTATGATCAACAAGCATCAGAATACAAATATCTTCAATTATTGAACCACAACTTCTCCAAAAAAACTCACAAGGACATTATACTTCATGCATTAAAGTTTGATACTTAAAACTTATTGCATAGATCACAAATCAAATATCCTCTTTGAGTCCATCTCATTTCCAAGACTGATATGTCTAACTGGAACACTAGGCATCCTTTGAAGGTTTTCCTCTCGACTTTCTAAAATAAAGGTTTCTCTTTCTGTATGCTAGTATTTTGTCTCATAATTCCTAGCTATGAAATCATGCCCTTTTCCTCTTTAAGTATTCACTTTAGGCTCTTGTTCCCATATCATGTAAACGAATATTTCAATTGATTCACAATGGTTAATAGATTGACCTAATCCCTTTCATTACATTTTTTCTACAATGCCAACACCATCAATTTATGAGTTCTACTCTCATTATACCAGGGTTTTTCTATACAAAAAACCCCCTTCTTGAATTCCCAAATGCATATGTCTGCTATCTCTGTTTGTAAAAGAGATTCCTCATGCCTGCAACTTAATTTTGTTATTATTGTAGTTCTTACTGTGAACTACAAGATGAAAACCATAACCAATTTCTACCTGACTATCATTCATGTATATGAAGATATAAACAAACTGAAGGCAAAGCCTTATACAAAATCCAAACATTTGCTAAGACAGAAAACAACTTAGATGTCAAAAATGGTTGGCTTATTGCTTTATCTAATTATTAGCAATCATGATTTCTTGGTTGGTGGATTTTCCATATGCTACTTACTGTACTCTCTCTATTATGTGGGGGTTTATCATGGCCCTCTTTGATCTCACTAATCTAGTCTATCAAGGATTGGTTCAACTCCTCAATAGCTCAATTTCTCCTTTTTTGAGTTATCCTAATTTTTTTCTACTCACCTTGTGACTAGAGGTTGGTGTTCTACACGATTTCTACTTCCCTCACCTTCTCCTTCAGGTACCACATTGTTTTGGATAACATTGTATTAGTTTCCTCCGATTTTCTAGTCTTCTATTTGCATTATGAAATTTTATATTGCACCCACCCAACTTCTCTGTCTATATATGAGAAATTGGGGAAATTTTTGCTCATTCTAGGGTACTGGGAAGACTCCAAGGTATTCTTGACATTCGTAATATTTGAGGATTTTTCCATGGACCTTGCTACCTCTATGAGTTTTTTTCTTTGGAATCTCAGGAATCTCACCAAAGGATATGAAGTCATTTCCTTCTTTCCCATGATTATCTATCTTGTCTTATTCAATAGGTTCCTTGTTGTTTCGGGCATGTGTTGGACATGTGTTTGGTAAGTGCCATATGAATAGGACATGTGCCAAATGTGTCAGACATCTATCTCGTGTATTGATGTCTGACACTAGGATATAGGACATGAGGGCTATTTGGAGGTGTCTTCTTACTTAGTCACTAAGTAAAACACACAAATTTATTTTTCAAAGTGCAATTAGCCTCCTAGCTTGAGCATTGCTTGATAAAGGTCATTTATTGTTTCCATTGTAAGCATAATGCTAGTGAAGAGGGTTTTGACCATGTCAAGTGGTTTTAAGGCTCATGTCAACAACGATGTTCTCCAATTCTATTTTTCAAAAGCTTTGAATGATAACATTCCTTTACTGTTGTGTTTTATGATGGAATTCCTTTATTGAATTTAACTTCAAAATTTCAAATTTGTTGTCTCAAAATCACTAAAATTTAAAATACATGGTTTATGTACTTTGTGTAATGGGGTGAATGATAATTATTTTTTCACCTTGAATGACTTCAATGCTCGAGTGATCATGGTTCTTCTTCATGATTTCTTCAAGTTATATTAAACACTTTTGATTACACTCTTCATAGGTTGTAGAAGGTTTCTTCAAGGGATCCTTGCATGTAGGTTTCCCATAAATCCAAAAGTTCATCAATGAGAGGGACTAATATATTGATATTCAATGGATCTCTTTTTTCCAGTAGGCTTTTGTGGTTGAATGGAACAACATAAAATGGTTGAAACTCTTTTAATATTGCTTAGAATAATTGCAATTAACTCAAAGAATTAGTGCCATTTCTAATTTGAGTTAATTGCAATTATTCTAAGCAATTTGGCTATAAAGAAAGGGTTTTCTCTTGGTTTTATGTGACTATAAATTTATCATTTGTAGCATGTTGAGAAATGGGAAAGAATAAAGTATGCCATTTATCTTGCATAAATTGATGTTGAATGAAAGGATACAGAGTTTAACCAAGCTACAATTTGATTTGTTAAGGATAAAGGAACATTTTAAAAAGATGCTTAAAAATACACCATTTACAGAGTTTGAACACAAGTAATATATGAATTTTTCTTTTGGAGATATTTTATTTTTTTCTACCCAAGATATCACAAGAAAAAAATATTGATATTGTAGGAATTCTTTGAGGACCTCGTTTTTTGATGTCCTACTTGATTGATACATTCTCATGACAGGAAAACTTTAAATATGAATTAATATGTTCCTAAAACAAATCATATTCAAAATTTATAGATATAAAAGATAATAAAAAAATGTCAATGGATTCCTTTGATTGTTGCTTGACTATAGTGTGGGCAGGAATTAATATGTTCCTAAAACAAATCATATTCAAAATTTATAGATATAAAAGATAATAAAAAAATGTCAATGGATTCCTTTGATTGTTGCTTGACTATAGTGTGGGCAGGTTATAGTAAATGGGATAAGAAAAAGGATGGGGAGACGATGTAGAGCATGTTTTGGATATTATTCATTTGTTGTTCAAGATCCTTTAGGTACCTAACCCATCGAATTAAGAAATGTTTCTAGTAGGGATTAGGTAAACATTTTTTGCAATTGCAATATTCATTCCATAATATCCTCTCTTTATTGTTTGATTGTATTTTGAACGTTTCTTTCGATTTTGGTTTGTCATTTAACTATGAAATTGAAAATACTTGGTGTTATGTCCATTTAAAAAACATGCAAATATTGAAGATGACTTAAGTATTACATGATATTAATTGAAATCCTTTTAGTTATTTTGTGTTAAAATATTTTCATGACTGTTAAAAACATTTTCTTTCATGTTGTTACTTGAGCACAAGTTGTCTATATACTTGACCAAGTTTACACATTCGAGAATGAAATGTTATGGTGAATAAACGACAAGGATTAAACATCACACCTAAGATTATTTGTTTTACCAAGTTACCTACATCTTGAGATTTTTAGCCTGTAACTTGGATGGCATGATTGTTCCTAAGCTTTCTCTGAAGGTTGAATACTAAGTTCTAAGGTGTTCTTTTCTATTGTGATGTTTCATTTGTTTTGTTTATATAGGACATCTGACCACATAGTGGCCACCATTTCCCAACTGAAGAAAACTTGTTTGATTTTCTTGCTTTATGGGGGAAAATTTCATTGACATTGCTAATGTTGAGATATATGTCATATAAATATATTTTAATCTATTTTAGTTTATATTCACTTATTCATCGTTTTTCATGTCTTATACTTTGCATTGTATTTTCTTTTGTTTTTAGGGGAGGAATTCAGTATTGATGGTAATTAGCAGGAATTGAAGAAAGAGGGAACAATTACACTGGAGAAAAAAATGAAAAAAGAGAGAAAGAGATGAGAATTAGTCCAGTGATACCCTTAGATCTGATCTTCTACATAAGACACACACATAGAGACTCATGGTCAAGTCTTCAGAGTTGGCGAATTCACTTGTGATGTATTGGAAAGACAATGTTAATGTTTTGAAGTGATAAAATATTATTTCATGTGTAAATTGCAGTCCAACAATTATTAAGTTGGAAATTCATATTGTAACACTTGATATTTTATATAATAAAATTTATATGGTTGAAATTATTTATATTTGCACTTGATATTATTTAGTATTGTAATTAACATATGTAATTTTGAATTTCATATTGGATGAACACACACATTGTATGATTTTTTGTGTTTTTGTTTTTTATAAATTAGTCACAAAATCATACTAATTAAGTTATGTTTATTAATAATGAACAAATAAAATCAATCTAAAACTACTAAATTAGTAGTTTATGTCGATTAATGATGAACACAAATGAAATGAATATATGACTAAATTAGTAATCTATAATGATTATTATGAAATTAAATGAAATCAATAGAAACTACTAAATTATTCATTTATATAATAAATATGAAACTACCAGAAAAAGAAAAATGACTACTGCAAATTATAAATTTCTGATTACAAATGATGACTAAATTTTGCATACATACGGTTATTAGGAGTTAATTTACAGTATATTATAACACAACTGAAATTTAGTCATATTTTTTCATCATTAATTTGTTTCGAACGATGACTAAAATTTGCATAAATATGACTATTAGTAGCTAATTTACAATATCTTATAACACGACCAACATTTTGGTCATATTTCTTTGGCCATTAATTGGTTTTCTTGGGTAACAATATAGTAATATATTTTGTTGTATATTTGGTCATTAATTGCAACAATTAATGACTAAATTATTGACCAAATTAATGACTAAATATACTACTACATGATAACATTGAGACAATGAATTAATTAATAAGATAAAAACGACTGAAAGTTGATCACATTATAAGATATTGTAAATTAGCTACTACTGGTAACCGACTGGAAAAAGGTTGTTTATATGAAATTTTAGTCATTTTTTTAGTAACTAATTAGCCATTTTGTACTAGTGAATTGAGTAAAGGAAGAACATTTATAACTTAAGGTTGCAACACTAGTTCCATAAAACACTTACTTTTATCCAGTTGTGTGTCAAAGTTACAACAATTGTGACTTAAAATAGAAACATTATATATAAAAGAATATATATTATATATATATATATATATATATATATATATATATAATATATATATATATAATATATATATATTATATATATATATATATATATATATATATATATTATTATATATAATATATATATATTAAAATATATACAAATTTACTTTTTATTATTGTTTATTTATATTTTTTTTTACTTAATTGGAAAAACATAAAATTTTACCTAATCGTAGTGTGGGGGCATCCCCCTCACTTCCTATGATTTCCAAATAGGTGTCATATATTATTATGTTAATAAAACCTCTTTTATGACCAGCTAATTGTATAAGTTAAATAAATGGACATTTGTAAGTAAAGAAACACCTCACTCATCAATAGTGATAAGGTGCATTTTTCCATTACCATATACTTCCCCGACCTCATAAGGGACTAACCATTTGGTTTGAAGTTTACCCAAGAAGTCTTGAGATCGTGTGCCATACAAAAATGCCTAGACACCTTTCTAAAGGTCTTCATTTGGATGAAACAATCATGCCACTTGAATATTTTCTACTGAACTATTGTATGTTGAAGGGAATCTAGGCATATTTCATGTAATTCATTTAACTCATCTAGGTGTTGTTTTTGTAACCTAGAAATATCCAATCCAACTTCTAGGGCTTTCCTAAGAGTATTAATCTCAAACCCAACTCGAGAAATAATATTTTTACCATACACAAGCTGAGAAGGTGAGAAAGTTGTGGCATTATGCCAAGTAGTGTGAGAAGCCCATAGGCTTCAAGAAGGTCATACGCCTAGTCTTGGTGATTGGTAGCCACTACTTTTTTCAAAAAAAATTCTAACACTTCATTTTTAATTTTAACCTACCCATTCTCTTGTGGATGGTATGGTGAGGTGATTCTTTGCTTGATGTCATATTCCTACAATGTTGTTGAAATATTATGAGCAGTGAATTATCATCTTTTTTAGAGAAAATGTCTCTGTGTAGGCCGTATCGAACCAAAATTTCAAACAATAAATCCAACAAAACTTCCTCTTTAGCTATGGGAAGATATTTTTCCTTCACCCACTTTGTAATGTAATTAGCACAAACCAAAATGTAATATTTCTAATATGATGGAGGGTTAATAAGACACAAAATTGATAGCCCATTTTTTGAATGGTTCTACTACTAGCTATGTTTAAAGAGGCATTTCATCCAATTGAAGAGGATTCCCAATTATTTGGTAGCTATCCCATCCTTGAATATATTTCTTGGCATATTTGAATATTCTTGGCCAAATATAGCCCATCTATAATAGCTTATGTCATGTTCTTTTGTTAGCAAAATTTCCTCCAAAAGGTTCACTATCACAAACCTTAAGAATATCATAGATTTTATTGTCTTTTATGTAACTTGAGATCTAAATATTTTCTCCTATATGAAAAATATAACCATCTAGCTTGAAAATTTGAGAAATATGGTGAATGATTTGTCTCCTCTCTCGAGGAGACAAATGTGATGGTAATTTCTCTACTATAAGATAGTTGGTGACATTTGTGTATTGTGGTGTTCTACTGGATACAACAAATAAATACATGTTTAGGAGTTTATCTTCTACAGGAGATGAATCACTCGAACGAAAAATATTTGGATAAGAATTTTGCGACCACTTTTTCCTTTCCTAGCCTATATTTGATGGCAATGTCAAAATCCTACGACAAAAGAAATACCCCGGTCACTCCGCTATTAGTATTATGTTCTTTTTCTAAGTAACGTGCAAAATCATCCATATAATTTTAGGTCCATCATTAACTAAATCACGGAATATACCTAAAAATACTCTCTGAAAGGTTTCAAGTGAATTATAAAGAACAAATGGGAGAATGTGATATGAAAACATCTGCCATAGACAAATGAATGTTGTTTTATCTTGGTCTTCAAGAGAAATATAGACTTGGTTATACCTATTGAGGTTGTCTAGAAAAGAAAAATAATTGTTTCTAGGCAAAGTATCATGGACTTGGAAAATGCGTGGAAGGGGGACGTGGTGCTTTTCAATAATTTTTTCATCTCTCTAAACTCTAAACAAATTCGCCACTTTCCATTCTTCTTAGGGATGAAAACAAACAATGAAACCCATTGGCTATCTGATATTGGCTATATGAAATTGACATCAAGTAATTTATGGAGTTCGTGTTTAATTATGGTTGGTGAATAGGATGAGAAGCCATTTCTACATAAATGTGGTGCGCTCATAATTCAAGATAAATTCATTTTATATCAGTGTAATCCTAAGAAAATTCTTTTATATGGTCTTGGAGGATTTGTATCAATCATTCTCACTAAGAACTAGTAAGGTTGGAATTGATATTCAATGTTTTCCTAGGTCCTATTTCTCTTTGAATACTATTATGGAAAACTATTGCAGGGATATGATGACTAGTGGATTCTTTTATGTGGTTACTTTGAGCCTCATTATCCATTATGACTTCAAGAAGTTTGCAAGTTTAATGTTCTACTCAAGAGGTTCGACTAGTGAAGTTGTTAATGGTATGGTCCTGATGAAGTTGTTAATGGTATTGTCCTCAATTTCTTTTTTAAAAGTAAGATATTTTTTATACTAAGAATTGGATGCGACTTTTCTTCTTCATGTTAAAAAGAGACCCATATTGTATTGCTATATTCTATGTTGGATTGAGCAGCAGGATAAATAGTAATAATTAACATGGTTGTTCCTTAAGAAATCGTCATATTCCTAGTATTATCTCCAATATATGCATCAACAGTAGCAAGCCAAGTTCTTCCCAATATGAGGGGATGTCCTTACAAGTTATATTTAAGGTGAAGGGCCAAAAAATGGTTACGATATTCCTAGGATTCCACCAAAATGATTACATCTTCAAACATTCATTCTATTTTATTGACATACCTGTCAGCTATTTCCAACATGGTGGGAGTTGGTCTTAATTCATGTAATCCTAAAAAAGGATAGGCCTTAAATGTCACGGTATTGATTAAATAATCCAAATCGATGAAAGTATTTAGAAAATTGAAGCCCTAGACTTGTACAATGACTATAGGAATCCCATGGTTTTCGTAATTCATAGGAACTTTTTCCCTAAGATTAAATCAAGTAGTTTCTCTATTACATGGATTGTCGGATGGTCTTTATGTTTTTTTCTAGCTTCTTAAAACACATTGCATTGATAGTATTTGCATAAGTAGGTAGATATTTAATAACTTCTAGGGGAGGAATTTTGACACACATATTTTGGAAATTCCCAAATAGGTCAAATATGGGGTGTACTTGTTGTTTTATTAAAGTTTATATCTCTAGAAATGGGGTAGAAGAAATTGGAACCTTAGACAAATTATGGATTTTACTAGGTTCAATAGGTGGGTTTGACATTAATGACGAGTATGACTCTGATACACCATAGGTTGTGGTTGATTTTTTTTAGGTTGGTCTTGAGTATAGTCTTTATTATATTTTTCATTCTATCATTTCTCATAAATTATTGGGGATTTTTATGTAAAGACTATTTTCCATGATATTAATTGTATGTCATCAAATTTTGAAGGGGAACACAATAATTAGGGGTATTTAATACATCAATTTGAGGAATGAGTTTGTTATTTGGGTATAGATTGGTTTGAAAGGGAAATTAAGCACATGATGGACATGCATTTGGTGGGGAATTTGAGGGTAATATAAGTTGTTGTTCCAATTTTATAGATGTTTTTTTTGTTGTGATTGGGGCATTTATCCTAAATATTGATTAGTGGGACTAGAAGCATTTTTCAATTTTTGATGTTTTAATGACCCTTGAGTGGTCTAGATTTTCGACTAGGAATGATATTGTGTATTTTGTGGAATATACAAAAGTGGTGTAGAGAATTGTTGATTTTACTAAGATAGTCCAAGATATTGTTTATTCTTCCAAGATGGTCAATGGTATTGTTGACTCTGGCAAGATCACCCAAGTTATTGTTGATTCTTCCAATATGGCCTATATCATTCTTGATTTTGCTAAGGTGGCCTGGAAACCTGTTGTTGATTATTATGGTGAAGTAAAATTGTAAGTGCTGACAGAAACAATTCCTCTAGCCCGAGACTGGGTCTGGCCACAAACAAGACATTCCATGGAAGATTTTCTTAGCTTAGAACCAATTAATAGGACCTACCTCTTTGTACGCTTATCCCGTTTGGTGATGACCTTTCTTGTATGCTCCAGCTATCTCCTATTTCCATCTCTGGGAATCTAAAACAAGTAAACAACAGCAAACCACAACCATGATAATAAAAAAATTATATTCAACCTACTTAACACGGTAAGAACCATTAAGCCATAAACATGTGAGATGACATATTATGTAGGAAATGAATCAATAGTTGCATATATATTAAATCAAGAAGAGATTAAAACTATTTTCTTGACGTTGTTGTTATCCTCTAACAAATTTGAGTTCCCACACACTTCTGTTAGCATTCCATGATGGCCTCAACAATGGAAGTTTTAAGGAGCTTCCCTTTAGTCTTTAAACTAAACCAAATTCATACTTTTCCCTCACACACAACTAGAGAGCTACAACTATGAATAACTTGTTGATTACTCCATAATAAAAACTTCAACCAAAGCATAATTACAACTAGCACACATACCCTAGCTTGTGCTTGGGAAAGGTAGAGGTTTATATAGCTTGAATAGATGGGAGATGGTTCTTCTTCTCATGGGAGAAGGTATTATCTCTTGAGATAGTCGATACTAATAGGGGAAAGAATCCCAATCTGACCTCCTCGGCTCCATCCAGCCTAACCATTTACGAGACTTATGTTACGAAGCTTCTAGAGCTGGAAGCTTCAGCTCCAAATTTAAAAAGCTTTCCAAAAGAGGATCGGTGCGACTAGGAAAAGGCTTAGTCACTCCTGTCAGTGTGAGGGATAGTTGTAATCCCCACATATCAGCATAGGGCGGACACGAGTCATTAGCACCGGTCTTGTAAACTGGGAAAGAAAAATATTTTGGGACAATGATGTAAAGGGGAATTGTTCTGCTCATGAAGAGGGACACAATGGGAGTTTCTTCATGATGGGAAAGCATGAATGGTTCATTATAGAGGTCCTCTATGATCAAGGAATAGGGAGTACAAGGATAGTGAAAATTTTTTGTGTAACAGATGTCCCGTAAAGCGTGAAGGCTGAACTAAAATGAGGGGTGAAATCCTTTATAACTCAGTGTGGGGAACCAATATTTGTTGTCGGAAAACCTACAAGTAAGTACAGATACATATACATTATTGAAATTTTTGTCATATGATACATGAATTGTGGTATGGATGCAGTGATTTAGAGAATGAGCATGTAAATGGATCTAGGCATGGGTGTAGCCATCTGATAAGGAGGATCATATCAAAACTAAGGTATGGTTGCAGCCATCCAATAATGATAAGGATCACACCTGACAACTCATGGTATGGTCACAACCATCCATCTGAAAGAGACATGCATAGTAGCACAATCATGTCAAACTGCCTTGCAACCTAGACTTTATTAATCTAAGCCCAGGGTCTTGCACTCCAACATGACACAATCAAAGTACGAATTGTAACATGTGAATAGATGTGTTGACGTTTAACATGCAAGAAAATCTCTTGATTACTAGTCAATGATGTAAATTTTTAACAAGCGTGAGAGAAACCACCAATAATGACAATGGTTCTCAAGGTACTAGAAGCACAATTCATGGAATGTAAATGAAGGAAATGAAGTCGAACACCCATGAAATCACCTTTTTGAAAGCCAATGATGTGAACTTATCATTGAGTGCAAAGAACTTGCCGTTAGGGCATGCAAGCTCCAAGGTACTGAAGAGGAGTCTCTCGATCAAATTCCTGGATAATGAGTTGAAGTCGATAGGAAGTGACTATGTCAAAGGAGGGCTATGATGTATCCCACATCATCGATAGGAGACAGAGGGCTACACAATATTTTGGATGATACAAAGAATTAGAGGTAAGGGTAACTGCAGAGGGACAACTCTTGAACATATTGGCGACACAACACAGAGTTTGGTAACCTTTGGATCCATAGGATCAGTGGTCATGATGGCGTTGTAGAGATCAAATGGATAGCAAAAATGAACAGCCCAACCCAGGAAGGTCAATGATGAAGTTAGGATATCCCAACCCAACACGAAGTAGAAAGTGTCATGTTCAAGAGTGAGTTGCTGACACAACCAATATAATTTCTCATTTTCCCCCACCATTTCTGGGAGGTACACCAATAATTTTTTAATCGCATGCTTGAAGGGGATAGCATATGCTTGCGCTGTAAGTTCATCCTTCGGATGAATACGACCTAGTAAGTTTAGCGAGCCCTAGGAAGGAGAAGCTCATGCTCATCATGGTGACAAATCTGATGCCGTTTAATGTTTTAACAAGTCTGACAAAGGTGTAACTTGGTATCTATTTCATGTTTAGAGATTTTGAAAAAGAGAGGGAAAAGAAAACTCCAGATGGTCCCTTTTCATACATTTGTGTCTCTCGAGCCCCAAAAGGTAGAAAATGATACTTGAGTGAACTGCTTGACCATTTTAGTGAGGGAATACTTTTTTCGTGACCAGTTTATCGCATCCCAAAAAAGGGGTAAATCTATATTGTGTAAATGACGTTTCGCAGCCTTTAACAAGTTCAAAACGACAAAAGCTTCGCAACCTTTTCGTGTTTAAAGAGCTGGAAAAGAGCTTGAAATCAAACCCCCCATTTTATTCTCTTTTATGAGTCGACAGGGAAAAATACTCAGCAATATTTTTATCTTTTACGAGTCTGAAAGGAGCTTAAGGGTGACTCATCCTGGAGGAACTAATGGTATAAAGGGTAGCAACTAGTTCTAGCAATGGTGGAACTTCTCACAACATGTAATTGTCATGGGACTGGCTAATAAAACCACTCCTCGCTATTTTTCCTTAGGAAAGGAAAAATAACCAAGTGAAAGCATATGATCAAACAAAGATATGGTGGCAATAGAATGAAACAACCAAGGTACATCTAGTAGAAATAAACTGATAAAAATGGTGATCACGAGATGTATATTGGGAATAGGTTCATTTTTACGTAAGCTTGAACCATGGAGAACTTCAGTAGGATTCAGTTTCACGTTTACACAAGCTTGAAATGAAAAACCATGCTTGCTATAAGTTTGCATGCCCGCACCATAATGACTTAATCAAGGCACATTCCCCCTAAGCTTCATTTCAGCCAACTAGGTGGATGGAATGAACGTTCACTTTTGAGATCTTGGAAAGACTCGACTGTGATTTTACGAGATCTTAATCAAAGACTCGATTTGGAAAAGGGAGTTGCTTCATTTTTTAATGAGGTTGACATAGTAAAATAACTATCCTCAAAATCAGTTTCATTTGTTAACGAGGTAGATAAAGGAAGAAACTATCCTCGGAGCCTTGTTTCATTTTCTAACAAGCTTGACACAAGAAAAAGAGCTATGCTCACACCCGTTGTTTCATTTTTTGACAAGGTTCACACAAGAATATGAACTATCCTCATGACCCTTGTTTCATTGTTTAACGAGCTTGACAAAATCTAGGGAACCATGCTCATGACTCCTTGTTTCATTTTTTAACAAGGTTGACACAAGAATAGGGACTATCCTCATGACTCCTTATTTAATTTTTTAACAAAGTTGACACAAGACCAATAACTATTCTCATGACCCTTTGTTCCATTTTTTAACGAGGTTGAAACAAGACCAGGAACTATCCTCATCACATTTGTTCATGAACCATATGAGAACATGGCTCCAAAGAGGTCTTCACTAGATGGAAGAACCACGCTCTAGGAGGAATACATGTCAATTAGTACGATAGGAAGATCAGCTTCTAATTCCCTCAGTACATAATATACTATACCATCTGTGTGATCATCAGTAGAGTTGGAAACAGAACGACTAGCCGCATAACTGACTTGTGGCAGGGAAGGTACCACTTACAAAGAAGAGTCGATAGGGGACAATGGTTTTAAAGGAGGTGCTTGGTGACAAATGAACGAAAATTTATGTTAGGCCCCTATACTACTAGTGTAACCCCTTATTTTTATTATCACAACCCCTTGTTATATTTTTGTACCCATGTAGTCCCCACATTATTACTATTGTGCCCCATAGAAGCCCACCCCACATTGTTACTATTGTGCCCCATAGAAGCCCACTATTTTTATTATTGTGACCTTACATTATTATTGTTATGTCGGCTCTGATTATATTATGTCCCCTTAGACTTATATATCTAGAAAGTAGGTCTTTTCATTTGTATCATCCAAGAATTGTTCATTTGTGTAATGTAAAGGAGGTTTCCCCCTCGAAGTGGCTTATTTCTAAGGCGTTCATCTATCTTTTCTATCTTTTTCTTCACAAAGAAAAAGTTATAGTGAAAATATCACGAATACCTATTTGGAGCAGTGAAACCCTAGAATCCAAAGCTTTGATAACAAATTCTATAACTTGCTAAACTGCACCTCTGAATTTCAGATCTTGTCTTGCTATATTTTTAGAGATATGCTATAAGGAATTTAGGGTTTTCGCAAGCTCTAGAATTTCATCTAAAACAGATCATCGTGAAATTTTTTCTATATCCTTTTTGCTATGAAGTTTCAAAAGCTAAAGAAAAAATCCCATTTGAGAAGAAATCATTTTGGATCTTCGGTTTGAATTTCAGATCTTGTATCACTATATTTTTGGAGATATGATCTGAGGAAGTTAGGGTTTTTTCACACTCCCGAATTACATCTTAAATAGGTGACCTTGGGAAAATCATCATAACTTTCTCTCTACGCATTAGATTGAAATTTCATAATAGGTTATAGAAATAGGATGGACTATTGTCTTTTGTGTGTTTTGTAGATCTGAAAGTAAAAAAAATGACACGTGGCATGTCATACAAGTTCACTATTCTGAAAAGGTGTATAATCAAGTCATCTTGGGAGATTGTGCATAACACTTTCTTTGAGAATCCAATTTTGATAATATTGGTGGAATTGGAAAGAGGACACAAAGGACTACTAAAATTCGTGATTTCAGAACCGGAAGATTTGAAATTATAGAGTTATAATCATTTCAAGATCGAGCTCCCAAAATCGGGAAAAAGCGAGATGAGGAAGTTTGATGGAAAGGATTTGGTAAACTAGATACTAAGGATGGAGAAATATTTTGATCTACATGGTGTACCAGCGTTACAAAAGATATGTACTGCATCTAATTATTTAGAACCAAATGAATTTTTATGGTATAAAGGGCTTTGTTCTCATAAACCACTTGTCACATGGTTGATTTTCATGGAGGAAATGATAACACATTATGAGGATACAAAGAGAAACACCTTCTTTAGCCAATTGATAAATCTCAAAAAAAGGTCTTCAATGGCAGAGAACATTGAGGACTCTCAAAAATTGAATATGAGGGAAAATTATATTCCAGAGAAGCAGAGGGATGATGTCTCCATAGGGACTTTAAAGGATAACATTCAATATGAGGTTCATCTTTGGGAACCTGATTCATTGGAGAAGGCATTCAGGTTGGCAAGAAAAGTGGAAAGAAAAATTATGGAAACAATTAATTCTACCCCTCACAACTATAAACATGGAATTTTTGTTTCTCCTAGCCTTCCACAACCTACAAGGGTGACATCAAAACAATTGGAAGAAAAAGGAGAAACATGGTTTTGTTACAGTTGTGATAACAAATACATTAAAGGTCATAAGTGTGTTGAGAAGAAATTATTTTACATAGATTATGAAGAGAAGGAAGAAAAGGATCAAGAAACATCAGAAGAAAGGATATACACGAGGAACGAACCCCAGAAAAAAAAAAAAAAAAAAAAAAAAAAAAAAAAAAAAAAATAAAAATAATAAAATAAAAATAAATAATATAAATATAAATATATAAATAAATAAATAAAATAATATAATATATATATAATATATATATAGTATAATTTTATATTATATTATATTACTAATCGCGACATATTTGTAAATCATTGCAAAAAGGGAAATTTAAACACTCTAGCTATCAAGATAGAAGGACATATCAAAGAAAAAGGTTCAAGAAGTGAAATATCACATCGAGAAGAAAGAATGAATCCAACCAGTATCTTTAATGCTATTGGTGAGAATTACACTCTCAAAAAATATAGATAGAAGGACATATCAAGAAGAAAATGTCACCAACGAAGCGAAAGATCAAATCGAGCATTAGGATGAATCTGATCATATTTGTAAAGCATTGGAAGAGAATATTCTCAACTCTAAAGTAGAAGGAATTCAAGAGAAAGAAGGTTCAAGAGTGAAGTACACATGAGGCATCACAACAAGTTAACTCCAACTTTTAAAGGATAAGCCCATTGGTGCAGATCAATGAACACAATGTAGATCAACATGCAGTGACAAAAATGTTTTGATGTAGGTGATTGGGTATTTTTACGGTACATTCAACAAGATATTATGAGAAGGAATGTTGGTAATGAATAAATGCACTTAGAATGGAAACCTACCAATGGGAAGACACTTCAAGGTAAAAATGGATCATGATAGTCTTAAATACTTTTTAGAACAAATATTATCTCTAGAAGAATAGAAAAAATGGGTCACAAATATGTTGGGTTATGACTTTGACATCATCTATAGAAAAGGGAAGCAAAATTTTGTTGCAGATGCACTCTTAAGAAAGGATCTGGATGTGGAAGGATTGTTTTGTGCTATTTCTATTATCCAACCATATTTGATAAACGAAGCAAGGGACAAATGGAAGAAGGATGAAGAAGTGTGGCCACCCATTCAAAAGTTGCAAAAGATCCCAATTCAAACAATATTGTGAGAACTTGAAGAGGAAGGAAAAATCATCTTGCAACTTGGATTAGTCACCGAAACAAGAACTCGACAACCATGAAATCAATCAATTTCAGAGTATCTCATCAAGTGGAAGAACATACCAACTGAAGATTCCACATGGGAGAATAAGAATTTTATACAGAAGCATCAAGAACTACTCAAGCGTTGAGGACAACACTTTTTGAAGGAGATGGGCATGTTAGACCCCTATACTACTAGTGTAACCCTTCATTGTTATTAGTAAAACCCTCTTATTATATTGTTGTACCCATGTAGTCCCCATATTGTTACTCTTGTGCCCCATAGAAGCCCACTATTGTTATTACTGTGCCCTTACATTATTATTGTTATGTCGGCTCTGATTATATTATGACCCCTTAGACTCCTATATATAGAAAGGAGGTCTTGTCATTTGTATCATCTAAGAATTGTTCATTCGTGTAATGTAAAGGAGGTTTCCCCCTCGAAGAGGCTTATTTCTAAGGTGTTCATCCATCTTTTCTATCTTTTTGTGAGCTTGTTTCATAACAATTTATCAATAGTCACAATTCTCCCTTCATGCAGGAAACAAAACACAAAGAAAAGAAAGGAAACAAGAGCTCCCATGACATAAACATAGTCATATCCAAGGAGAAGATTTAAATCTAAGGTACCTGGGACTACCATCACATCTATATAGATGGCCTTCCCTTCCAAAGTAACGCGGAACTTCGGAAGGACCCCCAAGCATTGACTGGCTCTTCTGTTGAAAGCCAACAGATTGTGGGTGATAGGCACAAGATGTGGGACACCCAAGGCTTTCCAAGTAGTAGAAGACATGATGCTAATATATGAACCTTCATATAACATAGTTTCATGTACTACCATATTATAGGCTTGTACTGTGATTTGGAAAGGCATATAAGATGGAAGGCGAAAAGAAATGACAAAAATACTTGGTGGGGGTATCATATGATTGCCCCCATGCTCTGCAGGAATAGAAGAATGAATCTCTTAAACAACTAGGACAAGAGTGTCACCCTTAGATTCATGATAATTTAAGGACATGAGAAGAAAATGAGTAGTATGATCAACCCTCTCTTCAAGAACATAGTGATCAACTAAAGGCGAAGCCAAGTTGTTGCTCTTTTCAACCAATTGTTGGTCAAGAATAGACACACGAGAGTTGTTGGGTTGTGTTATATTATTTGCATGACTAACCTACGTATCTTTTGGACCCTATATTAGGTTGGGCGAACCTACCTGTGGTTTTTAGTCCATGGTTTTGGACGCGATGGTTTTCAGTCCATGGTATTGGATGCTTCGACATGTGTAAATATCTATTGTAACATTGAAAGGAACATAATGAAAAATCTAGATGGTAGTCCAGGTTTTGGGATTTAGTGGGAAATGTTTTTGTATATTTGTTTTATGTGTTATGCTCTCGCATTTTTATTTTTCCTATGATTTAGAATTCATATGCAGGTAACCTCTGTACAAGGTTAAAACCTACAAGAGTCTCACTCGAGAAGACTAGGATAGGGAAGAGATGAATCCAAGTCAATCTATTTACCAACTGGAAGAGGGTTAGAATAATGCCTTTGATAACCAAAAAGAAGTTAAGGTTGAGGATCTACAAGGTTTTCCAAAATTCTGGAAGCCTTATCCATAAGAGGACAAAGGTGAAGAAGATGCTCTCCTTCACACAACCTTTAGGGGAATTTAATATTTTCCTTCTTCTTACCATTATTATCTGAGAGTGTATCATCGACATGAACCCTAGAGGTCGATGGGGATGGTCAATCCAGATATTGAGACCATACCTCATCTAACCTTCCATGGAGGATTGGAAGGTTTGTATACAGGAGGTGCAATTAGAGTAATAATTGCATGGTTGGCCTCTTTCTTATCTAACTTATTCTTCTTCTTAGCCTCCTGGTAACTAGATTTGAAATTTTCACCAGGTGAAGTAGAAGAGGAGGGTGAAGAAACGGGGGAAGACGACGAGGGGTCAACCTTAGAATCATCGTGATGTGAATTGAACGAAGGAGATATTTGGATAGAAGCCAAGGAATTCAGGACCACTGACATTGAAAACAAATAGACTGGTAAACGAATGGTTAACCCAAGAAGGGACAATGTCACCATATAAGGAGAACTAGTGTTTCTAAAAGGAGGAAAAGGACTAGGATTCCCATCCGAGGGGAATCCATGACTGGTGGACTTTGGAAATGTTGCCATTGGAATTTACTCTAAAGAACTACTAGGGAGGATAACATTAACTAGGAATATTTTGTGGGTAGTTAATTTAATACATTAAAACAAAACTTTGCCTTTTCATATTTTAAGAGTTGAGAAAAGGATGAAAGGTGACACTAGTCGATTTCAGATTTAACAAGCTCAAAAGGAATAGTGCTCAATGATATTTTCAAATTTAAAGAGTCAGTAAGGATTGAAAATGACTACTCAGGGTACTCTAGGCAAAAAGGATTACCAAGTAATCGTGAACTGCAAAATACGTCCCGACGAACCGAGAAGTACGAGTAGGAAATCTCCCTGAATGTTGTGTTCGATGTATCATGTTTACAAGGTGGTAGACTTGGATTCCAATGGATAAAGGATTGCAAACCTAGTGGGCTCTCCCTTTATATACGTGATGGTACTGGGAGCAAAAGTCTGTACTAGCACTGTGTAGTGCTGAAGTGAATAACAACTGCTAGGTTTAAAGACGTCGGAACATGTCTCTAGCCTAGACCACTAAATGTGAGTGTTAAGATTCAATGCTTCCTTAGGTTAGTTCAATATATTTTAATTGTCAATCTTGAAGTAGATTTCAATTTCAATCCACTATCGTTGTCATCTGGAAAAACCCTTACATGTAGCTATGTGAGAAAAGACATATTCATCTTCCATGAAAATTATCACTAATTGAAAGATAGGGAACACAAAATTAATGCAAAAAACAAAGAATGAAATATTTCACTAATAAATATCCTAAATGCATTTAATCTTACTATCAAAAAATTAAGTTTCATTTCATTTCCATGTCTATGATGATGCAGTTATAGCTTCTCAATAATGCTACTAATGCAATATTTTCTCTTAAGTAAACTAGAATGATGTTCTTCTTTTCTTAAAATGCAAAATGAATCTTTCACATACAACACTTTAATGAAAACTTTCACAATTCCCTACAAACAAGCATCAATCAAATCCAAAGAATGATGAATGAAACTAAAAACAACTTCTTCCTTGAATCGAACCAACCAAACACATAAATGATTCAATTAAGAAACCAAGAAATGTAATCTATGCTTGGAAAGAAAAAAGAGACACTCAAAATAAGAGAACAAACGAGACTCTTTCACTCATTCAATTGAAAATGAAGCAATGTATATGGGATTTTAAAGAAGGGAGTTTGAAGGTCAATACACACTTGCACGGGAATGGGAGAAATTCAAATTTTTCTTAACTCAGATACTAGAGTGACTACCTAACTGACAACTGCGCCAATTGGCACAATCGACATGACTAACCAGACTACAACTAGTGTTGATGGCCTGATTTGCATGACTGCCTAGCCAAAAACTAGCGTTCATGGCCTAATCGGCATGACTGCGTAACTGACAACTAGCGTTAATGGCCTAATCAGCGTGACTACCTAACTGACAACTAGCGTTGATCGAGGGATTCAAGGAGAAAATAAGAAAGAACTTCACACAGGGCCAAACTTAACACATCAAAGGTTGGGCTAAACTAAGAAAGCAAACAAAAAAAGATAAATGAAGTTGTCTAGTCAGGGAGAGCACAGTCAAAACAAGATCAGAGGTAGAAAGCAAAAGAGCAAGACACACTGGTGAAGATCTGGGGTAAACCGTAATTGTCACTTACAAGCATTGGCGTGACTGCCTAACTAACATCAAGTGCTAGAAGGGGGTCGATGTGATTTTTCTTGAGTATATCATGCTGATTGTGGTCACTGTCAATGAAATAAGTGCACTGCCCAAGGATACAAAGAAAAAAAAATAAAAAAAATCAAAGGCTGAGACCAAAAATGGTGATACTAGAAAATTTCACACAAAACCAAGAAATTACAAACAAGATAACATAAGGAAGATCCCTAATGGAGTGGCCAATTTGTGGTGAAGTAAAATCTAAGTATAGCCACAAACAAGACATTCTATGGGTGATTTCTTTAGGTTAGAACCAATTAATAGGGCGTACCTCTTAGTGCACTTATCTCGTTTGGTGATGAGCTTGTTTCCTCGCTCTAGCTATCTCTCGTTTCCTTCTCCAAGCATCTGAAAGAAGTAAACAACAACAAACAAGAATCATGAAAGTAGACGAATTGTGTTATGAAACCAGCTCACAAAAAGATAGAAAAGATAGATCAATGCCTTAGAATGCAGCCTCTTCGAGGGGGAAACCTCTTTTACATTACATAAATGAACAATTCTTGGATGATACAAATGCAAAGACGTCCTTTCTATATATAGGAGTCTAAGGGGTCATAATATAATCAGAGCCGACATAACAATAATAATGTAAGGGCACAATAATAACAATAGTGGGCTTC